>VUQR01013577.1:0-15916 GCA_015108515.1 Hemichromis elongatus | reverse complement strand
AATATACCAGGCCATAACTACTTCTCCAACAGTGTGCATTGTGCACTGTGGCGCCTAAAGTGTGCGCGTAACAGTGAATAAAGTGGGCAGCTGTCTGACCAATCAGAGAGCTCCTTACATCCCACGGTGTGGCTAATTTGAATAGCAACAGGATTTTTAAAATGAAGTTGTTAATCCAACTGCTAATCCACATGTTAATCCCTGAGCAAACAGGAAAGGGAAATGGATTTTGAAATGCAGTTTATTAAAGTGCAATTGAAAAAAGGTTTTTGAAATGCAGTTTATTAAAGTGGAATAAGAAAATGTTTTTTGAAATGAAGACTTAAAAAGCATTTTAAAAATCAGTTTATTAAATTGGAATTCAAAAATGAATTTAAAAATGCAGATTTTATTTTACAATTCATTAATTAAGCACAGAATTTTTTATTTCCATGTGTGTGGCTCTTGTGGTCCTCCATAGTTAAGTCCAAGAAATATTTATAATACATGAAAGACTTTATAAAGACCTAAGACTATTGCTAGCAAGTTTGTGTGCTTAAATCTAACAAATTTGCACATGAGTGTATTGCTAGGCATTGAACAAAGAGGGAAAAGGTGCCCACAAGGTCACTTTTGCCCAGGCCCCCATATCAGGTAACTCCGGTAATGAAAATGTCTCCTTCAGGAGTACCTGAGGCGGGAAGCTGTGGAATACACCAGAATTTGTGTGGCACTGCTGGATCATTCGGTTTGTGTTTGCTAGTAGTAGTTGCTAGAAACGCAACTTTAAAGGTTTTTTTTTTTCTACTCTCTGTATTTTCCTGATAGCAACTGCTTTGGAAATCTGCTGACGGCATTTTTAATTGGACCGTTGGTCGAGGCAGTCGAAAGTGACGGGAGAGGATTGGCCAGTATCACTCCTCCTGTGTTCTAGAGAGTTCGGAGTGGGAATAATATTGAGGAGGACCGGCCGCTCCCACACACGCACATACACACACACTGACTGATAGCGGGGATCCGGACCCGTCACACCCACTCAGGGCGAAGGCAACCTGCGCCACACTAGGAAAACAACAGAGGTGAGTAAAGAGGGGAGAAGTGTGTGGCATGCATGCTAACTTCAAGTGGTTAGCCTCAAGTTAACATTATTAACGACTGCAGTGTTTTAAGGTAACATCTATGCTAGTTGGTGCTTCTTTGGCTGTTCTTTGGTTAATAGGCTTATCTTACTGCCACACATCCATATTAAGTATGGATGTGAAGCACAGCTTAACCGATAGGAATCTTGACAGTTAAAATAGAAAACAACAGGTATAAACTGCTACTGCTGCTGCATGCTCCCTCATACCCAAAACTGTCGGGTTGAAGTTTTATAACAGGCGTTAAAGTTACATAAAGTGGAAAGAAAGATCCAGAAAGTTCGCAGTTTTCTGAAATATGAAAGGACACGCCCACTCGCACTGCTGCTGCTGGGAGATTGGCATGTGCTCGCTGCTGCACAGTCACTCTTTCCCGTCATCACTCCCAAAACAAATGCGTTGCAGTGTCCATAAACAGTGTTAGCGAAGCACATCAGTATAAACAACAGTCAGTGCAGTTTTTTAAAGTAATGTTATCCAAAGCAAACACCTGTATAAGTTGTCATATTTTGAAAATTAAAAATCTCTTTTTTTATTATCTGTATCAGTATAGGAATGTTCATGCGTCTGTAATAAATCATGGCTAAAATCAACGCATTGTTAACCACAACTAAAACTGTGTCTTTACCACTTATTATTGCGTTTGTTCTTTTTCTGACAAACTAATCAGTTTATATTTATATCAGCTCTGCTTTGCATTTTGCTAACCAAAGCCATAAAGCCCTGGCTCTTATCAAACCGCCAGTCTCCACATTTCTGCTGCACCACTACTGGCAGCATGCCCCACCGGAGGAACCCACCCACTGAAAAGTTTGTTATAATGACCTCCCATGTGGTTTAAGATTAGGGCAACATTACAGTGTGTTAGTAATCTGCTACTGTAGCAACAGTAAACATGGTCCTGTTCCAGGCTTTTCCTATTCATCTGTATTCCCAACAATTTCCAGGTAGTTTCCCTTAGAAATGAATTGGTAGAATCCCTTTTGTAGTTTATCTTTTTGAGATTATAAAACAGAATATAGAATATGAGTGTCTTATAATGGCCACTAGAGGTCATTTTGGATGGCACATTCTTGTTAGAGCAGCTGCAGTCTGCACACTAAAAACATTGAGATAAAAAATTATGATTTTGATTTGAAGTGTCCAAATGCCTTAAACCTGGAAGAGGCCCATGCTTTCCTGTTGTCCCTTGTTAACATACTAAAGGCACTTAATACCAAGTTCCCAGAAAGTAGGAGGCCTAGTAACAGGTGTTGGGGACTTAACTTTCACTGAAACCATTTGTTTGAACAGCTCAGAGTCTGATAATAGCCTCATTACTCCATACTCCAAGAGTGCATCATGGTATCCCCACCCCACCAGTGCTTAGATAGAGCTTAAGTTACTCATCTGCCACATATCCAAACTGTCACTTCAGTGCGAATCTGTGATTAACAACTATAAATAATGATCTTATTCTCAGGAACCATGTCCAAGGGACCAGCAGTTGGTATTGACCTGGGCACTACCTACTCCTGTGTAGGAGTTTTTCAGCATGGCAAAGTGGAAATCATTGCCAATGACCAGGGAAACAGGACCACACCCAGTTATGTTGCATTCACTGACACAGAGAGGCTGATTGGGGATGCAGCCAAGAACCAAGTAGCCTTGAACCCAAACAACACAATATTTGGTATGTTTTTTTCCCCCTAGAAAAGTCAAGAATAGAAGATGAGCTGTGATATTTTCTGCTTATTAATCCTTTATTGCTTCCCAGATGCCAAACGTCTCATTGGACGCCGGTTTGATGACAGCGTTGTCCAGTCAGACATGAAACATTGGCCCTTTACAGTGATAAATGATGCTTCACGGCCCAAAGTAAAGGTGGAATACAAGGGTGAGACCAAGACCTTTTACCCAGAGGAGATCTCCTCCATGGTGCTGCTTAAAATGAAGGAGATTGCTGAAGCATACCTTGGCAAGGTACTCCTGAACAAAACAATTCATAATCTTGTATTTTAAGTCTCTCTCTCTCTTGCTTCCCAGCAAGACACAGAAATGTCAACAGTACGCTGCACTGCTTGTGTCCTGTTTACTTTAAGAGCCGAGATACCGCCTGGTTTAGAATTAACTGGAAAACCCTGCTCATAACAGTTATTATTGAAAGTCTTAATAAAATTTCTAACCTACTTCTTCTACTTCTTTTTTTAGACTGTAACAAGTGCTGTAGTAACTGTGCCTGCCTACTTCAACGACTCTCAGCGCCAGGCCACCAAAGATGCAGGGACTATTTCTGGGCTTAATGTCCTTCGTATCATCAACGAGCCCACAGCTGCTGCCATTGCCTATGGCCTGGACAAAAAGGTATGGTAGAGGATTTTGATGTTGTGTAGAAAGTCCTGAAGTTTGTGGATTTGCTAAATATTTATTTTAGACAATCTACAAATTACAATTTAAATGCTACATTTTTAGGTTGGATCAGAGAGAAATGTTCTCATCTTCGATTTGGGCGGCGGCACATTTGACGTCTCGATCCTAACAATTGAAGACGGCATCTTTGAAGTGAAGTCCACAGCGGGTGACACACACTTGGGCGGGGAAGACTTTGACAACCGCATGGTGAACCACTTCATCTCTGAGTTTAAACGCAAGTACAAAAAAGACATTAGCGACAACAAGAGGGCGGTGCGTCGTCTGCGCACGGCATGTGAGAGGGCCAAGCGGACCCTGTCGTCCAGCACTCAGGCTAGCATTGAAATCGACTCTCTGTACGAGGGCATTGATTTCTACACCTCCATCACAAGAGCCCGGTTTGAAGAGCTGAATGCAGATCTGTTTCGAGGAACCCTGGAGCCTGTGGAAAAGGCTCTCTGTGATGCCAAGATGGATAAGGCCCAAATCCATGACATTGTGTTAGTGGGGGGTTCTACTCGTATTCCCAAGATCCAGAAGCTCCTGCAAGATTTCTTCAATGGGAAGGAACTCAATAAGAGCATTAACCCTGATGAGGCAGTGGCCTATGGTGCAGGTATGGCCCCTGTGTGCTTAGAAATAGAACAGCAACTATTTTGCATACAGAGCTACTAATGAGCAGGATTTAAAACTTGGTTTCACCTTTTTTTCTCCCCTGCAGCTGTGCAGGCAGCCATCTTGGCAGGTGACAAATCTGAGAATGTGCAGGACCTGCTGCTGCTGGATGTGACCCCCTTATCTCTAGGCATCGAGACTGCTGGAGGAGTCATGACTGTGCTGATCAAGCGAAACACCACAATCCCCACAAAGCAGACCCAAACCTTTACGACATACTCAGACAACCAGCCTGGTGTGCTCATTCAGGTACAACTACAACCTCAGTCCCCTCTTCCATGTGTTTACTTAAATGGAAGACTGAAACATTGAAAATGCTTTTTGATGTTTTGTCATCAGGTGTTTGAGGGTGAAAGAGCAATGACAAAAGACAACAACCTCTTAGGGAAATTTGACCTCACCGGAATCCCGCCAGCCCCACGTGGGGTTCCACAGATTGAGGTGACATTTGATATCGATGCCAACGGCATTATGAATGTGTCTGCAGTCGACAAGAGCACCGGCAAGGAGAACAAGATCACAATCACCAACGACAAAGGTAACTAGGAAGTGAACCGTAGAGCTGTATACTGATTGAAAATTGAGTCCTTTGCAATTAAGTCATCTTTTTTGCTCTGCCACTCAGGTCGCTTGAGCAAAGAGGACATCGAGCGTATGGTCCAGGAATCTGAGAAGTACAAGGCCGAGGACGACGTGCAAAGAGAAAAGGTCACTGCCAAGAACGGTCTGGAGTCTTACGCCTTCAACATGAAGTCCACTGTGGAGGATGAGAAGCTGAAGGACAAGATAAGCGACGAAGACAAGCAGAAGATTTTGGATAAATGTAACGAGGTCATCAGCTGGCTGGATAGAAACCAGGTATGGGTTTGTGCTGATCTCTGATTAGAAACCTTCAAAACAAATGCTCAGGCTAAACTCGCATTTGACTCCCTCTCGTTACTTTTCTCCAGACTGCAGAAAAAGATGAGTTTGAACATCAGCAGAAGGAGCTGGAGAAGCTGTGCAACCCCATCATGACCAAGCTGTACCAAAGTGCAGGTGGGGTTTCAGGGGGGATGCCTGGCGGCTTCCCCGGAGGTGGTGCTGCTCCTGGAGGAGGAGGATCCTCTGGCCCCACAATCGAGGAGGTCGACTAAGCTGTAGCTTAAACAGATGTGTATGAACTTGTTCTCTTTGCTCTTGTAACATTTGTGTGAGAGTAACAACAATGTTATCACAGCATTAGCTAAATACTCAAAACCATTAACTTCGTTCTCTCATGACTGTTTTGACTTTTTCTTTTTTAAACTTTGTTTTATATGCCAGGCACTGTATCTGCACTGTGACTTTATTGATAAACAGTCTCTTATGGCAGTAAAGTTCCTTAAGTTAAGGTAGTTCACATTTGCATTCGCAGTGTTTTTCTGGGTTGATATATGAAGCTAAAACTGTTGCTTATTGCACAACGATTAGCAAAATTAAACGAAATGAAATATTTTCATGGTTTCTGAGTCGTTTATTCATTACTTCAAAGCTTTTCTGTGAAATTATGCAGCAGCATGGAGTGTTTTCTCTGGCATGGCCTTTGACCTGCACATTTAAATCAGAATCTGCATCAAAGCCGATGACTAAGCAGCAATGCTTGTAGTTTTTCAAGGCTTCCTTTGTGTTTTTGTGGGTCGTTTACCATCGAAGCATATCTGCTGGTCCTGATAGTGTGCACAATAATGGAGCAAAAACAAGATGGGCAACAACATTTTTTCTCATTTATTTTGCTTATTCGTGACTATTTAACAAGATTTTAGAAAGTTCATGGGAGTGTATTGGTTCCTCTTGGTCACAAGTTATGGACCAGTGCTGGTACACGTGTGAGAACATATGTTGAAGTGTTCGGCAGGTCAGCGCGAGTTAGAGTTTCTTGGGCATTCGTGCATCCGGTAGGCACACATGTAGAAGATACCTGAAAGAGGGTAGGATAAATAGCTTAGTAAAAAATAAAAACACATAAAACAACACTTAAAGCATCATGAGATCCAAACCTGAGAAGAACGTGAGCACCACTGCCACCCAGCCCATTATATAGGACCAGGAGAATCGCCAGCTGCCATAGCGTTTGCCGTAGTAGTTCACCGTCACCCCTGTGTATACAGCCATCGCCAGCAACACAAAGAAGCCTGCACAAAATGATAGCATAAGTACTAGAGGTACTAATTCTCTGCTATACAAGGAAAGCTTGTATATGACTGCATTTGAGAAGCTCACAGGAGATAAAGAAGAGGATGCCAGCTGCAAATGTCTTGTCAAACCCATCAAAGGAGGAGTAGTGGATGAAGGCCATGACGCCAATCACAATGCCAATGAAACAAGCCAGCAGGGAAAGGATCATGAAGGCCCGGGTGGCATCCCAGTATGCTGTGAGCCAGAGCAAGACAGGCCACACTTAATAAATGCAGACTTTAGAAGTATGTTTATTCTCTGGTAAACGTTCAGTTTGTGAAGTTGTGTCACCTGTATTCGAGACAGATCTAGCTTGCCATCTAGTGCTCGTCAAAAATTTGAATAAGTAAGAAAGAAAATGGAAAGCTGTTTTATGTTGTGTGACTGGTGAAAATAAATACAGGCTCCCCACTAAAAATAGATTTCCTAATAACATCTGTGCCTCTAGTTTGACTGCCAACCTACTTGAGGTGGAACCATAATTTCACAGTCCAACTGTATGGAGGACTGAAAGTGCCAAAGCCAAAAATAAATGAATAAATAATAAATGCAAGCCTTTTACATCTTTATTATATTACTTTTTTAAATGTTTTATTGTATTGTCTCTGTCTCTCTTCCACAGCATGTCTTTATCCTGTTCTTTTCCTCTCTCACCCCAACCGGTCGCAGCAGATGGCCGCCCCTCCCTGAGCCTAGTTCTGCCGGAGGTTTCTTCCTGTTAAAAGGGAGTTTTTCCTTCCCACTGTTGCCAAAGTGCTTGCTCATAGGGGGTCATATGATTGTTGGGTTTTTCTCTGTATGTACTATTGTACAATATAAAGCGCCTTAAGGTGACTGTTGTTGTGATCTGGCGCTATATAAATAAAATTGAATTGAAATTGAATTGAATTGAATTATTTCCCCCATTTTTTAATACTGCTTTTACATCACTGCTTTATTACCAAACCTATGTCAAAATATGTTGTGGGTTCAGTTTTAAAAAAAAATAATTTTATGTGTCGATCAACACTAGGTTTAGAAATGTTTTCCAACAAATAAAACAGTTTGTCTGGACTGTCCATAGTTTTTGTGTGTTGTGCACATAAAGAAGTGTGGATGTGTTTGTAAGTCAAATAATTTTATTTATTTATCTATCTATCTATCTATCTATCTATCTATCTATCTATCTATATATATATATATATATATATAATTAACCACTTAATTAATTTCAGAGGTTGCGGATGCTAATCAAAGCATAAATGAATTTGCATATACGATTAGTTAATGCCTATATGAATTATTCCTTTTTTTACTGTGATTTTTTTTAAATCAGTGAGACATTTATTTAATTTTTTTTGCTTAATTAATTTTATTTTTACATTTTAAAGTTTTTTTTTTTTTTAAGTTTTAGTCCTCCATACCCACGAACTTTAAAGGGAAGTAACCATAGTGAAAATTGAAAATAATAAAATATATGAATTAGATTAAAAAAAATCAATTTTTTCAGCTTTTATTGTAACATCAAATTATTCATTAAATATTTTATTTAATTTTATTTTGGAAGTTTTGGTCCTCCATACTGTTTGTGAACAAACAAAGACATATTAATGAGGGTATGCCTGTCTGTAGACATGCAATGTAAGACAACCAGCCAGTCTTACCAATACTGTCTGTATGTGTCATGCATTTCCCGGGCACACAGTACCGCCACAGGCCCTGGTGCATGTAATTGCTGGAGTGCCGATACTGCATCCAGTAGTCAGTTGCCGTGGAGACAATGAGGAGTATGTTCCCAACTCCGGCACAGAACAACCCACCTCCCATGAAGCTGTACATCCTGCCAAAAAACACTGACTGACATGTAGACAGAAAACAGGTCAGGGCCTCACCACCACATCTGAGCCCCGGCTATACCAATTAGAGCAAGTACTTCCTGTTACAGAGAGGAGTAACAGTGGGCATGAATAAAACAATATCTAAATACATTCAGCAGGATGTCACAAATATGATGCTGGAGCTACTGACAGATTAAATTTATATGAAACGAAAAAAGAACTGTCTTATAAGACATGGACAAGCAGCAAGCTCAATCTGACAGATCATTAACCTTTAACTGCAGCAGTGGGAAGGGGCTAAATCTTTAAAAGCACATGCAGGGATGATAAACATTTTTCAAAGCCGCATATATTTATGGTAAATTATACCCAAGTCTACCAAATGTGGCACAGTGAACAGTGTGTAAATGATGCACACAAGCTCTGGAAATTTATTCAATCTAGATTCAGTGGTGCATCCATAACACATGGCATATTGTTTAAATATTTTATATAAAGTGGGCTTTCCCACCCTGTTTTAAATTTAATTGAAGCGAAATTTAAGAGAAACAATGATTCACCTACTGTGCTCAATTCAAAGAACATATAAAAATATCTTTCTTAATCCATGTAATATACAGTAATTTCACTTTGTTTCCATATCGATTACATACCTCTTTTTCCCCTTAGAAAAAGTCAGAGATTCCAATAATTCGGGTTGTCAAAGCACAGAGGAGCCCAATATTGCCCAGGATGGCAGGAAAGTTTTGTTTGTGCATAGGAAACCAAGCGAACAAACGGGCTGCTGGAACAATGGAGCATGCTGAGCCCCAACCAATCACAGAGGATGAGTTTTGTGTTTTAGGGAATCTGCTGAAAATACAAAACTGTTAAAGCGCTGCGCACATCTCGGCAATACTGATGACACAGGGCTTTTAATTCAAAATGCTCCACAACCATACACAGTAAACCCGTGGCCTGCGCTGCTCAACCATAGTACTGCTGAAAGACAGAATATTTAACATAGTACAAAATGTAGAAACAGAATCCTCGGCAGTGTTGAATTATGTAACGTGACCCTGGTAAATCATTTAGTCTATTATTCACATGTTAAACTATTGTTTTGAATAAAAATTGGGGTCGTTTTCTCTTTGTTATACACATTACTAAAATTCAAATTGTACTCCTCACAAAAACTTTCACAAGGCTATCTCATCATCATTTTAATTCCATTAAAATTTTGAAAGGCCAAATTATGATAATCTAAACTATTATTATTATTATAATTTTTTCTAGCGAGCCCAGAGGAATTCATTTAATTATACATGAAACAAACAAAAAAAAATTGCTGGACCATATGCATGCAGTCGATGTGAAAGTGTGATGAGTGCGGCTAATGAAAATGCATAATGTGGGTGAAGAAGCTGCAGCACAAGTGGTTTATCTTTGCTGTAGCACCTGGCAGAAAGAGCAGAGCTACAAAAGAGAGGGTTGCGCGTTAGAAATTAATATTTAATTTGGTTGCTTGCTAATGTAGCATATTCTATACGAAGAGGTGTTACTGTTGAAAGAGTCAGGACAGATGAGTTTCCAATCAGCAACACAATCAGAGGGCCAATTATAAAGAGTTTGTTTTCCACGAGTTTGGAATAAATCAGTAAAGCAAAGCAAAGTCTGGCACATTTGTTGTCTTAGCGCCTCCTTTCCTGTATCCGTTATGGTGTGTTTTTAAAGCTCTGTATCAGATGTAGACCAAAACCAAAACAGGTTTCAGGCTTTTTCAGTGGTAACCTTAATTAGCTGTATAGGCTCCTTTAATAACTTGTGATGCACACTGCGTCATTTTGTTCTGGAAGCAGGTCTGAAATATGACAAAAACCACTCAGTTTAGAATAGATAAACAAGGGTTACGCCTAGCAGGCGTCTAAGGCGGAAAGAGTTAAGGTAGACGTTAATGTAACACACAACTGAACTAATTATTTATTGGTGCAGTTACTTATTCATGACACAACCAAAAAACAACCAAAAAAAAGTGCAGAGAGAAAATAGAAAAATTCAAACTTGAGCTTTTATGTAAGGACAGGAGGGAACCTGTCACGCTGTGATATGTACATGTAGATTTAGGCACATGATGAGAGGCCTAAATTGTTAAAACCTCAGCACAATCTATCTAAAAATAAACAAAATAAAATATGTAAGATAAAAAAAAAACACTGAAACAATTTAACTTCCTTAAACTGAAATCATATTTTATATCAATCTCAGCTCTGTCCCATCTGGTGTATCCAAATCTTGTTTAAGCCCATATAACAGAGCTAGAAGAAATCACAATAGTAAAGACTAACATTCTAGTTTAAGTCATGCTGAATATTGACATTTATTTAAGCATAATGTGTAAGAAAGAGAAGAAAGTGGGTGAAGTTTATGTAGAGGTGGTTGTTTAATTTCTTTAGTCAGAGTCACTGGCTATTTCTATGGAGGTCTTTAGAGCGCACACAGGTGTGCACAATGAAAATGGATTCAGCAGCTTGGTTCAGTGTTGTTGATTAGAGAGCTTGGCCTGCACGGGACCACTGGAAGCACGAGAATAGGATAAAATCCATCTATGAATCATTTTGTTTGAGGATTGTTTGTGTTTCGTATATTTAGAGCAAATTTAGGTTTTAGTACAAACTATAAAACTCAAAGTTTAAATCTGGATGCAGATATTTAGAAGCTATCTGTTTATTGACGCGTGCTGATTGAAAGGTGATAAATATGTGTGTACCAACATGTCTGCTGCTGTGACGTCTTCAATCAAGTAGCACAGCAGCAGTTTATGTTTTCATCCTCCTGACAATGAGCTTCAAAGGGCAGCCAGCCAATATGTCTGTAGTTTTAGTTACTATAAATAGTTACTATAAATACAGTGGATCTGTTCTGAATTTAGCCCTAATTTCACAAAAACATTCACACATGTAAGTTTGTGAGCATTTACTGGGAGCTATGTAAAGGAAAAGCTAGGAATCAAAGGCCCTCATTTACTTGCCTCAGGTATTACCACTAGGTGGTGCATTTTATTTACTCTTGCACCAACCACTGACTCATTAGCTGCATTTTGACTTGCAGAAATATACCCATGTGCTGTATTCTTAATTTTCTCCTAAATACAAAGCACTTTATGAACTTACTTTCTTAGGTTTACATTGCAGTTTGGACATGCAATGCTCCATACACTAACTAGGGTTAATGTCATGGTCCCTGGTCTGTGGCCCGGAGTTTTTAGTTTACTGGGTTTTCTAGTTTTTTTTGCTTCTGAATCCTACAATTGTGTAATGTTCATATTGTTTCTTGTAGTGTAAATCCTCCCTCAGTGTTCCCCGTCCTCTTGTTTCTTGTGTTAGTCATCAGTGTCTCCCTGTGAAGTCACTTTTGTTTCCTTGCTAAGTTGTCTGTTTCCCCGTCATCCCTCAGTGTCTCTTCCCACCCTCCTCTTGTCTTCTGCCAGATTGTCAACTTTCCCCCAATGTGTGTCATCCACGTTCCACGTTCTCGGCTTCAGGTTTCATGTTTCGTGTCTTTAGTGGTTAGTTTCTTCCCAGTTTAGTGTTGGTGAAAGTCTCAGGCTCCTATTGCCTTTTGTTTTGTATTTTGTTTGATTTTGTGCAGCCTTAAAATGTGTCTTACTTTGGTTAAGTTTAGTACTGTCTGCTTTTGGGTCCTCACTTCAAATACACAACCTGCACCTGCAGATCACGACAACAATCCCACATCGATCCCACATACAGAGCAGTTTGGTGGGGTTTCTTTTTTGCATTTTGCAGACAAAAGAAACACTTGCACAAATGCTAGATGATTTTTACTGTTGCCCTCCTCATATTAAAAATCCCCTACATTAAAAATAGTGTTTACTGTTGTTAACTAAAGCACTGTTGTGTACATGTTGATGTATGAACAGGGGTCAACCCCTAAACTGTTTTTACCTTTAAAGCTTCTTCAAATTCATCTTCAGTTCCTTTTCAAGATGGGATACTTTTGCTCATACATCACAGACACTTTGTGCTCCAATTTACAGTTGTTCATATTGTAGTTATTATGCACATGCACTTTTTTATATAGACTTAATGAGAGAACTAAATTTCCAACAAGGGAAAATATCTTTCTACAGCAAAAAATGACAAATCTACTGTCAACCCAATTTTGTACATTTTTAGATACATGTGAAGTGGTCTCTTTTACAAACTGGGCCTGTGTGCGTGTGTGGGGGGTCAGCAAACCACAGAGACCCTAATCCACGCTACAGGGCTAAAAGCATAAATTTGTCGAACCCTTCTAAATTGCATAACCCATTCAAATTGCATCAGATTACCATTAGCATCCTAGCCTGGTGGGACCCAGCGTGTATTTGCCGAAGGCAACGGAGTCCAACTCGCTTTCCACGCCATCCACTGTCTCCCTGCCAAAACACTGTAGTACTTCCACTAATAAGATCTGCACAAAAGAGGCACATGCAGCAGATGACGGTGCAGACACGAGGAAAAGCCTTTTATATCTTGCTGCTGTCACGTTTCAGGAGACATACAGAAAGATGAAGGCTTCCTCCTCTCATTAAACCGCATTCAAAAACAGGCATTTTCAGAATACTGCAATCCGTAGAAGGCATCAAATCACACACTATGAACTATTAGACATTTTACAGGGAGCATGATATAACAATATCCAAGTTCATTCAGACCTTAGGGACATTTCGCTGTGGTGGAAAAAATTGTTCTTGCTCTTCTGCCATTTTCCTTTTTCCTCACTCTGCTCTTTAAAGGCTTCTCCTGTTTACATTGCTTGCATTACAAAATGGTTGTTTATAAATTATTCAGGGTGTCTTTAATCATTATCAATCATTACAGTATTTACATAAACAGTGTCCAAGATGATTTCTTTCAGTTCGGTTTAAATTTATTTGTATAGTTCACACGGTCAGCCCTGCAATGTATATACTTACAAGGAACCTTGAGAGGACTGTTGTTATGTATTAGCTTTATATAAACAAGGCTAATATTGAGAACAGTTGAATTCAGTTGGCAAGCACTTGGCAAAAGTGGGGAGAAAGAACTGTCTTTTAACAGGAACTCACTGACTGAAGGGATAAGGCAAAAGAGATAAATGGTAAGAGAAGCATAAAGAGACAACATGCAGCAAACAGGACATTAATGCACACTATACAAGATGTTAATGACATGCAGCAGTCTCATAGTGCACTGGGATTCCTCCAGTGGCCTGAGCCTACAGCCATAATTACTGGCCCAGTCACACTAGAAAAAAAGTAGGGCAGTAACCTCCAAACAACTAGGAAAAGTTGGAAGTTGCCCGTTGGTTACTGCACTGAATCTTTCTGCTTTTTGCAAATAGTTGCAGCGACCAGCTGTTTACCCAGAGGCTGAGGGAGTTGCATGATCAAGGGGGATCATTTTTGATCAGGTCGCACAGGTCGCCTGGTGGGAAGCAGCTGTGTAAACAATTATAGTCTAGCTTGGACTGATTGCAGTTGCTCTCCGGCAGATCGGTGAAAGTTTGCGATTAATTGCCATCTCATTTATAAATGCAGACGGACTGCCAACACATTCACTCTCAGTCAGACTGTACAGATGAGCACAACCTATCTGCAACATGTCTCTTGGCAATGACTCTTGAATCAACTGGTTCCTAATTGGTAATATTCATACACTGCATAAAAATAAGCTGCCTGTGTTACTTTGCAGTTAAATTGCTGTGCAGAATTCAAGTTAACGTGAATTTCTGTGCACGTTGACAGCAACGGATGTCAACTGCCGTATTATGACTAATAGAGTCCATGTACATGTCAAATGAATCCCGTTCAGTTGCAAATTCACAGCAGTGAACTGATGCCGTCTTGTTGCTCTTTTATCGCCATAATGATGCTCCAAAGTTATTTGAAGACCTCAGCTAAGAGTACTTGCACAGACCTGATCCCCATTCCTGAAGCGACCATTTCAAAGGCAGTGAAATAATAAATTTCACACCTTTGGAACAGTTTGGTTGTACTGTGGCCTCTAACCTGTTTTTTTCCCTAGTGCGACTGTACCAAGAATGGTTGAGAGTCCCACAACCCAACTCCACCTTTTTGACCAAAAAGGCAATCTTAAAGATAAACGTTCACTAGGATTCCCATGCTAGCGGCTTTGAACTAAATGCAAGAATATTGCTGCTTAATGATCAGTACATATATTACTGTTTAACACACTCACCACCTCAGTCTACTGTGTTAGCAGTGCTAAGATTTACTAATTTAAGTAAAACACAACATACAGGTGAGAGTGAGGACAAGCTTTGCAGGTGTGAATTATTTATTTTATGTACACAAAGCCAATTCACAGCAGCAGTCTTCTCAAGATACTATTGTATCACACAGCAGAGCTCCTGCATCCTGGAGAGAAAGAACAAAAGAAAGCACATATTTCATTCCACTTAAACACAACATTTAGCAATGTGTGCTGTTTAATTAATAATTTACATGCTTGATTTAGCATAGCTTTTTAACTTCATGGCAAATTTCTTGTCTCATATGAACCTTTAGACCCGCTTGGATTTAATAAGGTTTTATTTTGATCTTTCGCTACCAAACACTCATTATGAGTTTGGTCGTTAAACACAGTTTGGTGACTCTTTAATGATGACTGTGGATATCGTTATCAAGAAGCAAAAATATGACATTAAATCAATGCTTACTCATGTATGCACATAAAGAGGGCTGAGTGCACGATGTGCACAGATCAACATCAATAAGTATAACTCAGAAATGGATGGAAACGTTTTTCTAACAAATGCTTTATTGGTCGGTTTAAAAATGAACACACCAGTGATCTACAGGAGTACCACAGTACACAGTCACACAAAGATTACAGAAAAAACAGTAACACACACAAACACGAAACACATGCACGCACACGCACACCGACATGATGGGTTATTAGCACATTATCTGCCTCGTGACGTTTCCCATCATTATGGTTTGATGGTTCAGGAGTAAACAGAAAATACATTCAATAATCAGCTGTACAACAATGTAATAGTTGGATTCAACCCTACCCACCCCCCACAATTGCTTAAAAATACAATATTTTCCCGCAGATCTGTTTTATTTTTGTAATATATTTAACCATATCTTTTAAAAAATTGGAAAGATGTCTATATACACAGAGGGGGAGTAAAGGATATCACAAAAAATAAAGATTAAATCACTAAAGTAAGATTAAAAAAAAAGAATAAAAATAGTTTGTGAAAAGGCAGATGGCAAGCCTCGTCACTTTCCCTTTTGTCTTCAGTTTTTTCAGAAGATACCATGGCAACAGATTGATGGTTCGCAAAGACAGGAAATCAGAGAGGAAAAATGGTCGGTGTCACACCGCGTAAACGGCGACTGTCTACATGAGATTCTGGAAAGAAAACACGCAACAGAGATTAATGAGACAAGAACGTATGACTACACAGATAGCATCTTTTAAATACATCCATCCATCCATTCGCTTCTGCTTGTCCTTTTCAGGGTCGCGGAGGGTGCTGGAGCCTATCCCAGCTGTCATAGGGCGAGAGGCAGGGTACACCCTGGACAGGTCGCCAGTCTGTCGCAGGGCTAACACACAGAGACACAGACAACCATTCGCTCTCACATTCACTCCCGCATTCACACCTATGGGCAATTTGGATTGATCAATTACCCTATCCCCACAAATAATGTTAAGAATCAGA
>VUQR01013575.1:0-17916 GCA_015108515.1 Hemichromis elongatus | reverse complement strand
GCCTTGGTTTCATATATTTTCATATTTCCATACTCAATGTTTTGAAAATAAAGCGTTAAAGGTAAACCGTGTTCCTGAGAAGTTTTTTGATCCTCGTCGGTCTTTTCCCGGGACATATGTGACATTTAAAGTTGCTGCCACAGTGTGTGACCAATGAAGTGGCGCTAAGTATATATTGTAAAATTTTACAGCTTTTTGTCTGAAAGTAGGGTTTAGATATTTTAGCCGTTTGGCTCCATTCACTAGTGTTTGTGGACTCATTAGTGCTGCAGGCTACAATGGCAGTGAGAATGCTCGAAAAAACTGTAAGTCTGAGTAAAAATAAGAGAGACTCACACTGTTTTTTTTTGTTTGTTTGTTTTGGCAATATTTATTTCTATTTTCCCAAGAGCAACATATAGTTCAGGACAAATGAATGTTTGATAAAGCCAGCACAGCAGTTTGCAGAACGTATGATTCAAAATTGCACCATATTCAGTGAAATGATCTGCACTCTGAATACTGGGAGTTTTAACTGCTCTTATAAACAAACAATATTTCTCATAAGCAAGAAACTAGGGTTTATTTTTTCCTTACATATTTGTTAAAGTCTAAGTTATAATTTACTTCGCATACATCCCACAGAGTCAAGGGCCTTTGTGAAACAAACATCAGAAACGGTGACACTGTGGACACCATGACACAAGCCAACATACCGTCTTAGACACGCAAACAGAATGACAGCGGGCAGCCGAGAAACGTCAGAGGAAAGCGCGAGGATACGTTGTCACTGCTACCAGAGGGTGAAGCGGAAGAGAAAGAGAGAAAAAGGTCGTACAGGCGCAGAGCAGAGAGGAGCTTTCAGAAAGACATGCTGAGGGACTACACATATAGATATAATACGCTACGTTCAGAGCTGCGACAGTCTTCAAGCAGAAAGACAGAGGATAGAGAAAGTCAGATCAAGCGCGGAGAGGAGTACAATGCTAGGCGAGGTTAGCATGCTGGCGGCACAAAGAAACTTTACAGGAAGCTTAAGACACAGAGATCACATGTAAAGGCTAGAGCGACAGCACTAATCTACAGGCTAAGCTATACATCGGACACTAAAGCTAATTACAGGAGCTACACATACTGTATATATGTATATATAGAGAGAGATAGATATAAATAGATATATAGGAGACTGTATATCAAACAAGCTGGATAGGCAAGGCATCGCATGCATGTCGTGCAAAGGAAGCAAGTCTAGCAGCAGCAGCAAGAGAAACAAAGTGTCTGGCTTTCCGAGACTACCACAGTAAGATTTCATCGTCGCTGTAATAAATCAGATGCTGTCTGTGTCACAGTGTGGAAGCCAATTTTGGTTTGGGGTGGAACAGAAAGTAAAAAATTTTAACTTTAGGCTACTCTTCGTTGAGATGTAAAACATTTAAAGAAGAAGCTTTACAATATCTACAAACTGAAAAAGAAAAAGATAAATCCTTTCATTTCCGGCAGACCCTTGATTCAGTACACATTCAGACCAAAGAGCTTAAATTACATATTTTGAGTAGTAGCATTTTTTTTTATACATCAACTTGGACAACCATCAGACATTGCACGTTATTTGATCATGTGTATACTCTAAAGTGCACAACCTCCCATTTGGAGGAAAACTAGACAATACTGAAAAATTCATACTAAGGCAACACACTTACAAACACACTAAGGTACACAGTTGGCACATACCGTCAAGTATCACTTGTGCACGAAAAACACAGGGCTTCAGAGTCAAAATGGCTTTGCATATTCATTTAAAATCCAAACACCCGAGTCTCTGAGTAAGACTTGGAAGTATTTCAAAGTGAAATCAATCAGTTTCTTTAAAGCCAGTCCCTGAAACACATCTTTGAAATAGCTAGGAGTCACAAATCAAGTATCGAACATACATACATACATACACACAAGGAAAAAAGCCTTTTGGACAAACCGGATGAAAATACAGGCAATCTACATTGGAGATAGAGAAAATATGAATAACTTTACCTCACAAATAGTCTCTGGTTAAATGTCTTATATACACGTATGTATACACAAAGATATGTACTTAGGACATCTTGAAATACTATTTACAGTCTATGATCAAAAGTGATTGTTCACTGACCGACCATGTTGAGCTATAATTGTGCTTTTCTAACTTGTTCTAATGAAAATGCTACAGAACCTCTGCTTGATAAATCAGGGTTCACATTCCAACTAACCCACCTACGATAAGCCTGCTTTTACTCCAGGTTTCTTTTTTGTTGTTGTTTTTTTGCAAACTACCATGGGTTTGGTCTGGAAACTTGATTATCATTTATTATTGATCCTTTTGATATTATGCAGGACACATATATGCGTATGTATATATATATATACCCTATATATATATATTGGACCCATACTCAAATATTGCTTGTGAATGCAGAAAGACGAAATTTCAGTTGCAATGCTAAGGGATGCTGCTCCTCCCCACAGTGATTTAGTGCAAGTAATGTCAGGTATACAGTAGCTGCTAATCTGGTTAAGATCCTATATCCCAACAATAACCCATTATTGCCCAATTCCTAGTTTCTTAAGATCCGCAACCTCTCAGTAAGTGCTCATTCAAAATTCATTCATATTTAAAGTTATCATCCTTAAGATTTCTGTCCTGGTTTATTTGGCAAGCTAGCAGCAATTCGGTGCCGCACAGCTTTTGGAGCAGTGCCCGGAGATGGTACTGGAATTAATTAACCTGATGGGGTGAAAAAGGGGGCTATGACTTAAACTGCTGCCTGGGCAATCGACCATGTACCCTGTCACATCCAAGCAATTAATTTGTTACATTTTAAATACAAAATATATAGGCATTTTTAACCAAACGTTGAGACTCTCTGTACAAGGCATATCCACAAAGTTAGATAACAGATCCATTTATAGCGAATCTTTAGCACTGCAAGTTCCCTGCATATAAATGGCAGTGGGCATGGAGTGAAACCAGGGCTATGACGCCCTTTGGGGCACCTTGGCAGCACTTTGCCTAAATGATCAGTTGGTCATACTTCCCATACAGTGTTGTGCAAAAGAAAGGCAATTACTTAATTTCAACATGCTTCCTTGTATGTCTTTGTCTTTTAAAGCCTCAAAGAGGTGACTTAGTGATGCAGGTAGGCTAGCAGAAAGTTGTTGGTTTGAATGGAGCGGGGTTCTCACATGTGCTATCCTACGTTTTTTGGGTATACCTCTACTGAGCAATGAATTTAATTTGGGAGCTGTACTAGAACATCAAATCCAGGGTTGTGATCAAATAGTCAAACAATTAGCTAATTTGTCCTCTAAAATTAAAATCTAAAGAGTAAACGGGTGAAGGAGAATGTGAAGTAATTTACATTAGACTATTTATGTTGTTTTGACTGAACTAATGTTCCCATCATGGACCACATAAAGCAAACCATAGATCCTTGGACGTTTCTGGTCATGTGCTCAGTCTACTCAATCACTACTTAGGTGTCCTACTAAATGCCAGGAAATGAATACATGTATGTAATGGCCCCTGGAGGCAGCAGATTGGATTTCCGCAGTTAATCTGTCAAATATGCAATGAAAAAATAAGGTTTTGGGTGAAATGCTTCGGAAAACAACTGGTACTGCTATCACATAGCAACAGTAACATGACAAAAACACATTTGATGACTACTGCAGAAAATCTGAAATCTACTCAATGCAGTTCAATACACTGGAAACTTAAGGATTATAGCTCAAGTGCTGATCTTCATTCTAACATATGGAGCAAAGCTAATTATACAGCAAGGATGGACATGGATCCCATTTTGATGTATTTATGTAGCAAGTCAACAATGTCCAGCAACATGGGTTTAACAAGCTTTTATCACCTAAACACATTAGAAAGAGAGTAAAAAAAAGTCTTAATAATCAATAAGCAGAGCAGCATCATGAGCTGCAGGTTGAACTGTCAAAGGCAGAGTTGATGGGTGGTGAACTGGCTTGATTGTAAATGCTTTGAACTGCTCTGTTTTCATGTTTTCCATCATGCAGTCTGCTCTGGCTGGGTTATGTCTATAACATGTGCTGGCACTGCGTAACAACACCAGGTGAGAGAAGGATTTCTGTCCTGCTTCGAGTATAATGTGCAGATGTGAAGGCAGTTGATTAAGCTGAGGTAAGGTGAAGTGCTATTTTTGTTTTAAACGAGTAGTTTAAAATGTTTCAAAGTTACAATAGAACACAACCACGTTTGGCACTTAACAACGGACTCGGCAAATGAGAAATGATTGAAAAATAAACTCTTTCTCATCGACTTATTGCACAAGCATTTCATATCACAAAAATTACATATAAAGTACATCACTTACACTACTCTGGGATCTACTACACTACAGGAGAAGCAGACAGAAGCACTTTTACATGGCTTTGGACCAAGTCAGTCCACGGCAAAGCTACAATACGTAATATATGGATATATCTGCGGAGCTTTTTTCTCAAATATACTCTTAAATATGAGACTTTGGAGGAAAGATTGAGAGAAAAGAAAAAAAGTTTACCAGTACATTCACGACAAACAATTCATCCGTCAAGGGGAAAAGTACAAGAGGATTTGGAGAGATGAGTCTTATAGATCCTGGCCAAGTCGTTCAATCTCCTCAATAAGAAAGTCGATGTCCTCAAAGGTAGCAGCAGGATTTGAGATCACCATGCGAAAGAAGTTGACCTTGTCCCCTTGTGGCTGGTAGCTCACCATAGTTGTCCCATACTCCATCATTCTGGCTTTTATGACCGGAGCCACCTGACAACATGCAACAAATACAGCATGAATTGCTGTTCCTTCAGGAGAAGAAAATAAAATATGTGAAAGATGCTTATAAGGTCAGGTCAGGGACTGGATGTGACAAAATGGGCCATTGGGCACAAATGAGAAAGTCTCCTAACTGTACCTCACAAACATGGTGAGCTATAGAACTAGATGCTTTGCAAGTTTAACCATGTTAACAAAGTATAGGTAAGCAGGTAAGTGTCGTGTGAATTCACAGCATTTCGTGTCTTACCTCGTGCATGCTCTACACAAAAAACACCCAGACTACCACACAGTGTTTTCATTGAAGAGAGCGGGCCTGAAGTGGGCGGTCTTATATTGTGTGTTAAATGTGAGAACGGATATCCTCAGACTATATCCTGACCTTGTGTTTGTTTTGTTTTTTAAACTTGCTTTGAGTTTCTTTCTGATCATTTTGTGTCCTTCTTCTGTTTACTTCCATTCAAACTCATTTTGTGCAGATTACTACAGCAGTTTATTAATTTTATAAAGAAACACATTTTGACTGAGAGACTGCAGTTTGCATCTTGGGGCCACTTTTAAGTTTCGTTTTCACTTGATGTTTGATCCAGTGTATTACATTTAGACCCGACCACATGAAAGGCTCCAATTATTTGCTGTTGTTGTGTGCATTTCCATAAATATAATCATGGTTAGAGAACCATTATTATTTTTGTGCACGCGCCACTTGTACTTCCACAGGTACTTTCCCACAGGTCTGTGATCACTTTTATTTGCCAGCTTTTATTTACCGATTTAGATCAATGATATCTTTCATGTCTCCGAGCAATACAAAAGAGCCAGACTCTTTACATTATAGCAAGCAAACTAAAATTATCCTCCTTTATTTTGGCTCCCCATTTGATTTTATAAATGTCTTTAAAATGTTTAAAC
Source organism: Hemichromis elongatus (assembly GCA_015108515.1). Lineage (NCBI taxonomy): Eukaryota > Metazoa > Chordata > Actinopteri > Cichliformes > Cichlidae > Hemichromis > Hemichromis elongatus. The sequence continues at coordinate 12,209 of VUQR01013575.1, read as the reverse complement.
TTCCATACTTCCAGTGGAGTAATTTAGCTAGTTCCAGATTGTTTATCTTCGGTCTTCAGCTGCAGGCTCAAAATGTAGACACAAGACTGTTTCAGAGACTAGCTACCAAAGAGTGAAAGGCTCTGTCCCCTGCTTCAGCTACATTTAGCTAACTCTGTGGACTCCTTAAAAAGCAGTTAACATTTTTTGTTTTATCAGGCCTACTGTTGAGGTTTTCATTATTATTTTTTTGTTATCTGTTTTATCCATTTTATCCAATTTTTTAAAAGCATGGTTTGTACTGCTAACTCTATTAACTAGTAAATCGTCATTTTCTATTTTATTTCAGTCTTTGTTTTGACTTATTTTGTTATACAACAGTTTGTCAATTTATTTAAATGCTCTATAAATAAAATATACGTACTTTTAATTATTTTTGAATGATGTATGTTTGTATTTGTGTAGGGTTTTTTTTATATCGGGTAGTTTTACATGCCTAGTGACTACAAATATAAATGAGTAGTTTGGCATGTTTACATCTTATACAAAGAAGGTATGACACTATCAAAGTATTTTTAAAAACCTAAGATATAAAACTTTTTACTGCAAATTCAAGGTAATTTACTGGCAATGGCTCTGCTGTACTACATTTTTAAAAACTGTATCTAAATATGCTTTTTTTTGAATTACTAAAAAATAATGCTTAATAATTATCCTTGCACATTTATAACGCAGTGCTGCTCATAGTAAATTATTGTATATTTACAGTATGTGACTTTTGTTTTAATCATAAATCAAATTTTAATTAATTATTTTTAATTTACTAGTCCTACTACAATTATAATTACTAAACATCCAATTTCACAGGAAATATTTTGTTTTAATTAAAATAAAATAACTGTTTCAGAAACGGCTCACATCAAATATTAGGACCAGTAATTTGGCTCTGGTGTTAATTTATATTATTGAGACTAATCTTTTTAATATTTTTATTTGCCAAATATTATTTTAATGTGAGGATATTTATGTAATCATTTGCATGTTTGAAAGAGACTAAAGTTTTTCACAGCAGACTAATTTGAGCCATTTATTCAGGCAAAATAAAATACAGAAGACCAGAGAGAGAAAGATACAGAGAAGCCCAACATTCTCCAACAAAGACTGATGGCAGGACAGGACTATTTATACACATGAGGTAATCAGGAACAGGAAAAATGTCGGTAATGAGACAGGGTGAACACAATCAATGACAACGAGGCTGAAGGGGAAATAAGACACAGGAGACAAACAAGCACAAAGACAAACAGAACTTTAGTGAACTTAACAGAAGGGATGGGACAGGACGAGGAGTTGAAGGGAAATACCAATGGGGCAAATAAAGCTGCATTAATGCATACAGTATACATAATAAGACCTTTAGGCTAAAAAATACTCAAGAACAAATCAAAACCTAAACAAAACTAAAAATAAACGCAAAACTATTGAAGAACAAAAATTCAACAAACCCTGGAACGACTGTGGGATCGTGACAACTTCTCATGAATTTTCTGTGTGCATAGTTAAATAAAAGTACTCACTGTTTACTTGATAGTGAATCAGATTTTTTTAATAAAAATGTAGGGAAATAATATTTTATTTTTTGTAATTTAAACGACTTGATTACAGAACTATATTTTCCACAGATAATATTATATATATTTTATTAGCATTTAGCTTTAGTAAATATTTAATGGTCGTTAACTGTCGTTTAACTCAAATATTGCAGGAACAGTTTGGGAGAGTACTGTATGACTACTTTTCTTTCTGTGTAACTGGATCTAAACGGGTCCTTGTTTGTTTATGCAAGTTCTTCTCAGGTTCATCGGACCTACAGACCATGTAGGTCATTTATCCCCCACCAGTCCGACAGCTAAATGTGACAGCAGCTGGGTGCACAGGACCATGACTGCTGCTCCTGCCATGCTGAAAGGTTATCTCAAAGAGCAAAGCGAGGGGTGACACTCACTTATTTTGTACTCAGCAGAGTCATAATGCTGGTGTACTTCCTTTGCAGTGATGAGCGGTGGCAGATTCAATTTCATGTCTGAAACTCTCAGTCCTTGTTTTGACCAACACTCGGCCTGTTCGACAGCTCACTGACAGAAAACTTCTCAGTGTCCGTGTCTCTGGAATATCTTTTTTAGGGCTTGGTTGGTAAGAGGATTTGTATCATGACCAACTGCAGGATATCCAGATGAGATCCAGCAAGTTCAAGTGACAGTTTCAGTGCAGCTTTAGCTTAAGGGCTTAAGTTAACTGTGGCTCATATGACCCAGAATAACCGTGCAAGAATTTTAATAAATCTGTGAGTATTATGTTGAAATACCAAAACAGGCTTTAACACTCAGCTCACTTCTCAAGGAAGTTGGCTTCAGTTTCAGATTACTGCCTGCTAGAGTAGTTAGTTGTTGCCCTACAGCTCTCATCACATAATCAGTCATTTTTTCCCTAATGTCTTGCAGGTGTCTCACCAAAGTTGGCGTGCCTGCTGCAAAATAATTTACTGTGTGCTGATTTCCCTCAAATCAATCTGTTAACAGCTCCACATATTCTCCTACTCCATTAGAGGATGTCATTAAGACGCGTGGAAACTCATGAGCACTCCTTCAGTTCTTAGTTCTTCCTCAAAGTGCTAATCGGGCAGCATTACATCACCCCTCAGTCTCAGAGTAGGAGTGTGGAAAAGCTGTCCAGTCAGTCTGTCTACTCGGTGAAGCATGACCACAGTGTTTTTTCAACTATGCTTTAAAAAAACAAAACAAAGGGAAACATCTGCATTTGCAGAGCAATGACGAAGATGGTAACGATTTCTAGTCAATGGCTTTATAGAGGAAGAGAGAGAAGTGGTCTTTGTATGGCAGACATAAACACCATCTGTTTGTCCTGATTGTCAATTATGAGGCCCCTGCTGCTGTGGTATCCTCTGAATGGCCAACACATTAGCCAGCTGAAAAGCCTCACTTCTTTTTAACCCGTCCTCTGTGTCCTGTTTAAGACCGCCGCCATTTTTTTTTCTCCTTATGTACAGGGCAATGTATTATTTTAATCCTGAGAATAAGCTGCCCCTAATTAGAAAGACACGCGATAGGCGAGCTGGATATGAATGACGGGGCTCGTCAAAGCTGTGTTGGGGAGAGATACTACAGTGAGACTTGTTATCTGAGCGCACCCACCTTGTGGAGGTGTTTCTTTCTCTCCTCTTTGTCCTCCATGTAGCGGATGCCAGGCGGCAGGTACCAGAAGCAGACGTTGGTGTGCTGAGGCTGAGGGGACACACAGACGACAAGATACGAGAGGAATAAATTGACCCAAAATAAACAGGGACTGAGTGCGGTTCTAAAAAAAATAAAATAATAAAATGCTGATTTATCTTGGCATTCACGAGACTAATGATTACTCATAAGCCTATTACGGTACATTTTAGAGCAAGTCTTGGTTTCTGCTTTTTAAAACTTCAAAATAGGTCATTGACCTTAGTGTAGAATATGTTCTACTTTTTTATGTTATGGCTAATTGTGAATTTAATTATATATGGCAGCGTATAAAAATATACATCACTCTAATAGTTTCAAATATATCACCAAGCTCTCTGATGATCAAAAGCAATCTTGGGAAAAATTACCTAATTTCCCTCTTGTTGTATGACTCCAGTACTATAGTCTCAAACACTAGTTACATGGCTTATATAACACAAAATGGCATGGGAACTATAAGTTATGGTCCCATGTTGATTAACATAATCAGCAGGGTAGAGAAGGGTGTGACTTCAAATAATGCCAAAATACTCAAGGCTGATGCTGCATTAGATCAGCTGGTGGACTGTCCTGAGGGAGAGTGTTTATGGTTTGAGTAGGTTGGGTCAGACAGCAGAGGTAATATAACTTAGCACTAACCAATTCTGAAAATTATGGATTCAACACGGATCAGAACTGGTGGGTGATTTAATGGCTACGTCCATCTTTTATATACAGTTGGTTTGTGTTTTGCATACACCCTCGCCTTTATACACGCAGTACAGACAGTATAAACACGGTATACAGCTGTTTTGTAGAATTCAAAGCTATTCATGGCTGAAAACCTGCAGAAATCTCAAGACATAAAAATGCTTGTAGCCTAAGCCAAAGCTGATTTTGAATGAACATGCTGATTTACATCCCAGAGCAACAATCCAATATGAGCTAACAGCATCAGACAGGTACTGTGCCTCCTGTCTCTAGATGTCTGAAAGGTTCTCACAGTACTATTTTTTGGCACCTGAATCCCTGCTAGAGCTCCCTGCCTGCCTGCCGGCATAAGAGTGGAAAGGCATTCATTACTAACAGCTGACTAACCATGCACACCAGCCTCATTTATACAGCTGGGCTGGTTTGGCTGTAGTATATTCAACATCAGATTGATGTAATGGCTCAATGGAAGACAAAGACAAGTGAGCACCTGGGCCATTGCCCAGAGGACTTGGCTTTTTCTCTTTCCCCTCTGGGTTATGATGCTCGTAGCCTTTTTGGGGCTCAGCAGGAAAACAATAAGGCTTGAAACATTAAAGAGCTTTCATAATAAATTACCCTATGTGTCCAAGCAATCCTTTCATAAGAGAGTTTTCTTCATACCCACATATGTTTGTGTTGTACTTCAGTTTAGCACAGGATATTTCAGACACCACGCTATTCATATGCATATGAGCAATTATGGGCCGTTATGCTATTCATTAAACATAATAGCAGCACATTACACTGGCGTCGGGAGTAAAAAATGGCATTCATCCAACTCAAAGCCAGAAAACTCTGCATGGAAATCAAGTCAGCAATAATGACACTGAGGAAAAAGGAGCAACATGGGCTAATGTCAGCTACTTTTCCATGATTGTGCGACTGCAGATGAATTATCCTTTAGAGAGAGTGAAAGATGAATGTGAACATACTTTGCCATCAAAGACCATTTCGTATCCTTCCCTGTCTTTAATCTTGTTGTAGAGGTACTCGGACAGCTCCAGACACTTGTCAATCTGAGCCTCGAACCCAATGGTGCCCTGTCAAAGAAAAGATGTTAATCTGTAATTGTAAAAACTCCGCAGCAATATATAACTTTATTATATAGTACAGAGAACATTTAGGCTTCGGGCTTCATCAGAGTCACTCCAGAACATGTTACACATGCAGCCAAATGCATTTTAGCCAATGAGGGACCAACAAGGATTGGCTAAATATTTGACCATGTGATTTAAATCTAGTCATTGTCCCTGGAAATGGGGCGTGTCCAGCAGAAAACCTGGACGGCACCTTATTTAGGCCATAAAACTCAAAAGTGGTGTTTAGGGTTGGTATTTAAGTTTTCCCCCCACCTGATGTCACATATCCACAACACAAGGCACTTTAAAACAATAAAAAAAAATACAGAATTAATATATATTTAATATACAGATTAACGTAAAAAGCAATTTAAAAACCAGAAAAAAAAGACATTTAGAACTCGCTGTAGTTATTTTCTACTAGAAAATCAAAAAAGCTTTCAGAGTTTGTCCTCTTCTCCGAAGTTAAATTCAATTTCTGTCATTTAAATTTTTTTTGACATCCATAAATCAGAATTTCTGATTATTATTTTAAATTTTGAATTAATAACTCACAAAGTTATTCTTTCAGTTTCGAGTCATTTTCTCAGAAGAGTGAATGATCAAAATTTTGAGATACCAAACTCAAGTTCCGATCCGAAACAAAAATGAAAAAGAAGGAGCTGGAACGCGTGGAAGCAGCTTAATTAACTGAAAAAAAAGACAACGCATTTGCGACAGTCTGACAACAGTTGTATTAGCTTAATGACAGCCAGCATCAGCTGGTGGTTTATCTGATACTCTTCTTTTTAACCCGTTAGACTGACAAATCTTGTACAGGATGCACCTTTTAAGCTAGTTTAACATTCTTAAATCTGCAAGCTGCTTTGCACCACACCTGGATCCACAGCTCCTCCTTTCCTAGCTGTGTCTGACTTAATAGTATGGCTGCTGTTATTGATTTCTGCTCTGCGGCAGCAAGCAATCACTTTATAGATCAGGAGTGAGGTCTTGCTGCTGCTCTCCCTGCCTCTAGCTTTCTATGTAGGAATGTGCGAGGGCAAGAACAGACCCATACTGCCAAATATATACATTTTTGCAGTTGGTATGACAATCTTTATTGATGATAATGTTCTAGAGCAGGGGTGGGTGTCGTGCTGGTTTTAGATAACATTCTGGGTTGACACACCTGAATCAAATGATTAGTTCATAACCAGGCCTTATAGAACTACAAGTCATGTTGAGGGGTAATTTAGTCATTTAAATCAGCTGTTTTGGATCAAGGACACACCTAAAACCTGCAGGACACTGGCCCTCGAGGCCTGGAGTTGCCCACCCCTGTTCTAGAGTTATATTTTTTATACCCAACAATAGCTGCTTACAAACATCAAACTTTATATTTAAATTTATATTACCTTGGCTCTCCACATGAGCCACAGCTTGAAGATGTCCACATGACGTCCACACTGCAGCGCCTTGTCTCCGGTGTCGTAAGAAAGATCGTAGTGTTTGTCCTGCTGGAACAGGTAGCAGGCGTGCATCTGGTTGCAGTTCTGCATAAGACCCTGTGAAGTCAGAGCCAGAGCATTTACAGAATTACCTCAGTAAACGGAAGCAGGAACATGCAACATGGGGCTAAAAAATTGATGCCTACCTCCTCTCTGACCAGCAGGGCAGAACACTGGAGAGGGACGGACATCATTTTGTGTGGATTCCATGTGACTGAATTGGCCCTGCAGTTTAAAAAACAAAACAAAAAAATCATTATTCGCCATTCATCATTATATCAAACGCTCCTTAGCTTTTAATATTTGCCTATTTGAGTCCAAACCGCATAAAACAGTTACTTGCCTCTCAACTCCGTCCAGTTTCCACCGGTGTCTCCTGGACATGAGCAGACTTCCTCCCCAAGCTCCCTGAAACACGAAGAGATGAAAGACGTCCACAATTAATAAACCATCTATGTATAAAACTAATGGTGAAATCTTGAGATGTCTTAAGAAAAATTAATTGTCTCAGTCTTTTCACATTACAAAGAAGTACTGCTAGTAAATAAAATAATATCAGCACTGCTCCTTGTGGTTAAACTTTCAAAAATTAAGTCTAAGCCCAAAAAATACAGACAGTATACTGGCAGCTCATGACCTGAACTTTGTCCCATAATTAAAAAAAAAAAATTGCTGTTTTAATAATATTTTTCTTTTATTGTAAAAAATGTATTTTTTATCTTCTATCAGTGAAAACTGAATTTTTCCTATTTTGGAAAGACATCTACAAGGCCCGATTAGACACCTGCATGGGTCAATTCTGGCCCCCTGACTGCATGTTTAACACGCCAGCCCTAAAGCCTTTGATTTCTGTAGAAGATGTGTGAACTATAGCCCAACATCATTTAATATTTAAGATTTAAAAACACAACAGGTACTATTTCTGTGATGCAAACACACAATGTAGTAGTAGTACTATTAGTACACTTTAATATCAATGAATATATACAGTGAATCTGTTTGAGTACTTCCTAAGGCAAATACCTAATCAGCCAATCACATTGCAACATCTGACTGATGTGGTCACGGCTCCTGACATGGTCAAGATGACCTGCTGAAGCTCAAACTGAGCATCAAAATGGGGAAGAAAGGTGATTTAACTGAAGTGGGATGGTTGTTAGAGCCAGACTGAGTATTTCAGAAACTGCTTTTTTATCAGGATTTTCTTACACAACCATCCCTGGATTTAAGGAAAAAGACCTGAAAAAGCAAAACTATCCAATGAGTGACTGTTGTCAGGGGGAAAATGACGTATTGATGTCAGAGGTCTTAGGGGAATGGCCACACCACTGATAAGAAGGCAGGAGTAACTCAAATAACCACTCATTACAACCGAGGTATGAAACAGAACATCTCTGAATGCACAACATTTCAAACTTTGCCTTTCTGTCACCAGATCTCAATCTAATAGGCACCTCTGGGATAAGGTGAAATGGGAAATTAGCATCATGGATGTGGAGCCAACAAATCTGCAGCAACTGTGTGTTGGTGTGATGTCATAAGGGACCAACAATGCAGAGGAGTGTGTCCAGCACCTCGCTAAATCTATACTTGAAAGAATTAAGGCAGACCTGAGGGCAAAAAGGGGTCTGAAGGTGTACTAAATAAAGTGTATTAATAAGTGTGTATGTCTTTCTGGGGACTGCAACTGGAACATTTAGTAGATAAACCTATGAAAATGATTAATAATCACAAATGTGTGTGTCTGCGTGTCTGTGTGTGGGTGCGTGCGCGTTTTTACCCATCTCAGCTAGTTGAGGGATGATAGACAAGGCCATTTATTGCTCTTAATAGAGGTGTCCCCCTGTCAGGACTAAATCACTTTCATTAAGAGATAGAGTTCCTTCAGTGAGAGGGCCTGTGATGGTAAAGTCAGGGGAGGAGATGATTTACAGCCTCTGTTCCAGTTTTTCTAATCTCCAGTGTTAGATAGGAAATGGCGAGCTCTCTATCTGGGTCAACCGCAAGCAGTTAGAGGCGAGACAAACATAATAGATTTGTCAAACTCAGAGCTCTGTGCTTCTGTGTGTGCCTCCATTAAAATCCCTCTTTTGCACAAACACTCCAAGAATCACACGTGTAAAAGGTCAATATAACATTTTAAATGAAGCAGAAAGAAACTTGCTTTACTCACATCCACGTGCATCCAGATGTTGTACTTTTTGCAAATGTCAGAAATGGCGATGAGGGGGTCAAAGGCTCCGTAGACTGTTGTCCCAGCAGTCGCACTTACGAAGAAAGGTACAAAACCCTGCACAACAGCAACCAAAATGCTGCATATGAGGCCGTTATGTTGTTTCGATATGTTCCCAAATTTCCCTCATCATCTCCGCGGTTTCAGTTGAGTGCACCCCATAAAATCAAAACTGTATGAAGTCATATCTGTCTATTTATAGCAGGGTAATAAATGTGCATCATCTTACCTTCTGTTTCGCCTCCAGTATTCGCCTCTCAAGGTCAGCTGGGATCAATTTACCGCTGCAAAGGGAAAACAAGCTTTAGTTGGCTTTAAAGTTGTTTGTCATACTGTCAGTGCGCAACGAAGTCCTTTTATCTTAGAAACAAAAGCCAGCACAAGAACAGAAATACAGAAAATATAAGTGCAAGTATTGAAATTCTACTTAAAGGGACAGTACAGGGTCGGCATCAGAGCACATGGAGTCGACAGGCAACTAACTTTAACAGGGAGGCATTAGACTTAACTCACTTTGCCATTTCACAAAAACAAACAAACAAACTAAACTAAACTAAAAACAAGAAGGGATTAATGTTGGTATAAATCTCCTTTATGAGAACACATCATGAACCAGTAATAACCATAACTGCACAGCATGCTCATACCAAAATTGTTCAGCAATTTTTAAGCGTGACCTTTTATAGTTTCAAAGAGACACATATTAGGGCAGCCTACTTCCCGAGGTCTGGCTTGCATGGGCCCCTGTGCTCCAAAATCAACTAAGCTACTGTTAAACCGTAAAATTAACAGTGGTTTGATTGTTACTACAACATTTTGGGTATTAAACTTTTTCATTGCCAAACTGTATTCCTTTATTTTACTTTTAGTTGTAAAAACATGCCAGTAGACTTGGACCCCCAGGGGACATAATGCTCACACTGGGACTGTACAAGTCCACCCACTCATCCATTTACTTCCAGGCGTGTCATCTTTCTTGACTTTAATGTTTAATGTTAGCTTCTCCTTCTAGTGGTTGATGGATGTGAGCAATAGAACCAGTTTTGTAGGTGACTTGGTCGTCCTATTTACGATTACCGGAAAGAGACAATGTTGATACTTTGTTTGATACTCTGAACACCTCGGGGAGAGTTCCATTAGATTCAAGAGAAAGTGGACATTTCTATAAAAGTGAACACCAAAACAGATCAGATGGATAAAGTGAACTAGAGATAAGAGGGAGAAGATGATATAAATGTAATTTGGGGATAAACTGTCTCTTTAAGTAGTAATATTTAAAAGATATTTTATTATAAGATTGCAAATAGTCATGAGTCATTGTCAAGTGTTGTAGTTACACAACATGGAGTGGTTTCCAATCTAGGGTTTGTGCTTCTTTTAAAGGGTCACAAGATGAAATATAAAGCTGAATCCTAAGCTGAATAGGAGAGACACTTTTTTGCTATTACTTGTGAACATTATCAGGTCTTTAGGTCTTATTGGTTTGGTTTAAACCAGTTTGTGAAGATTAGAAGGTAGGCGACTCTGTAGTGTTTCTCCACAATTATACGATAGGTGTGTCTACATTGAGTGTTTTTAACATCGAAAAGAATGAAACTATTCGTGTTAAAATGCCTCATGGTTTAACTGAAGTATGATGTAGACTGAAGCCAGCTTTACCTTTCATCTGCTTTGATGCAGATCACGCTTTCAGTCCCAATGCCAAGAGCTGCTGCACCTTTTTTGATTGAAAAATGGCTCTAAGAGTTGAAGAGAAGGAGAAAAGGGGAAGAGAATGAGTGACCGAATCTGTAAACATGTTCTTCGTGTGACAGATGTGTTTGTAATTTAATCGCGTTTTTCCTCACAGCATCTTTCAGCTGTCCTTTAAAGATGAAGGCGACAGACACACCAGTCGCCTCGTGTCCTTCTGCATGCGACGTGCATAATGTCAGCTTTTTGTCAGCAGCGGTGGAGTTAAAGTGACACGTAGTCACACATCAAGCACAGCCACAGCTATCATGAGATCCTTTTTTGTGCTGAAAGGGATATTTTTTTGACATTTGTCTTTAAGAAATGTCCAAATAGTGTTCGGTGTTCACCGTTTGAGCCAAGCTCACACACTGCTGATGCCGTGAGGAAATTATCGAGCTGAATTTAAACGCGGATGCCTACATGTTCGGATGTGAAGGCCACCAGTCTGGGAACGGATGACATTCCTTTCTCTTTCACCTCAGGGAACATCTTGAATCGGGCCAGCAGCATGGCGTACATGTTAGAAATAGCACCACCTGGAGGACAGACAGGAATGAGTTAGGGAAGAGTTTCCTGGTTGTGATCAATCAATCAATTAATCAATCAATCAATCAAAATACTTTATTGATCCCCAGGGGAAATTATTTAATGCAGGGTTTCTAAATGCTGCTTTCAATTGCTCCCTTATTCACAAGGAGCTGCCACAGTAGATAGCTCTGCATGTTTCCTGACACAAGCCCAAAGGAATCTGTGTCTTCTCCTTGGATTGCACCACACATCTTTTACTTGTTAGTTAAATCTAAGTCAATAGACTGCTGATAAAAAAAGTAGGCTACTACATTGTTTCAAGATGTCCACGTTCATGTAAAACAAACTTTTGTTTATCAAGGGCATATCAAGAAATGACAAAGCATCCAAAATTGCATCTCGCTGTCCACAATGTCACAGCCAATCACAGGCTTTGTCAGTAAATTCTCTGATGATTGCCTCTCATTATGAAGTGCATGGAAGAAATTAAAGATTGGGGTGGGTGAGGGTGAGGGGACTTAAGCTGAAAAAGGAAAATTATTTTATGCTAATTGGCTTTGAAACACGTTCCATTTTATATCATCAAAATGCAAATTGACACGTTACAACACACACACACACACGCACACACACATACAGCCTCTTCCATCTCCAGTCAAACAGAGGGGTGCCAGAGTGCTCTGCGCCACCTTCCTTGCAAACATACCAGGAGAAAAAATGCCATCTCCTCGCCCATCTGGCCAGCCAATGATCTCCCTCATCTTCTTCAGAGTGACGTACTCCAGCAGCACAAAGACAGGAGCTACCTCATAGGTGAACCTGCACATTACACAAGACGCATCACACGGCGCTTGTTACAGGAGCATGGTGCCATCGTGACTCATCAACAAATACAAAGCTGCCACTAAACTGAAATTTGGGCTTTTCAGGACAGGAGGGTCGTCGGTGGCCTGTGCAGTGGTTCATTTTAAAAAATGCTCAGATTCTCAGGTTAAATGCACATGAAAATATTTTTTGTCCAAGTCAAACACCCAAAATTTTACTGACAAAATACACTCCTTCAATATTTAGAACTTCCACGTTTTCATCATCCTGCTCCTTTTTAAAAAGTGCATCTCCATCATTGTGTGCTCCCAAATATATC
>VUQR01013574.1:2639-19162 GCA_015108515.1 Hemichromis elongatus | reverse complement strand
ATGACTGATGGAGACCACAGTTTCACTAAGAGTGGCAGCGCCGGGCGAGTTACGCCACAATTTGCGAATGGATTGTAGATGCTTGGGCTAACATGTCTGCTGGCACTGTTGTTCGAGCTTTCGCAAAAGCCGGCATCATTTCCGAGGAGCCGGACGGCTCTGACAGTGAAGAAAGTGAACCTGGCATGTTTGGTGGAGATTTAGCGCAGCTGTTTAATTCAGAAACAGAGGATGAGGACTTCGCTGGGTTTGATTGATGACAATTACCGGTAATAAAAATTTGAATACCAAACTCAGTTTTGCTCCCGCTCTATTTTTAAATACGCATACTTGTATGCTTGTGTGTGTTGTTGTTGTAAGGCGGACATAGTAGAGGACACCATGAGAACGTTAAAGGGGGACGTGTGGGCGTAGATTGTCTATAAAACCCATGCCCTATAATCAGGTGCGCCTTATGTGTGTTAAATACAGTAATGGGACGCATGACTGAGACTGCGCCTTTTAGTACAGTGCGTCTTACGGTCGTGAAAATACGGTAAACAAACTCTCCGGACATCACCTTACCTGACACCCTAAACCAGTTCTTTGTCTGCTTTGACCAACAAAACAGAGACACTAACACCTATCCTACTGTTTCAGAGAGGGACCATGTCCCCATCCATCTGTAGCACCTTCAGGTCAGAATCACACTGTGCAGAGTCAATGTAAGGAAAACAGCTGGTCCTGACGGAGTAGCAGGAAGAGTGCTTAAAGCATGTGCAGACCAACTAGCAAGGGTTTTCACCATGATCACCTCACTACTACTACAGTCTGTAGTATCATCCTGTCTTAAGTCAGTCACTATCATTTTAGTGCCCAGGAAGAACACAGTGAGCTGCTTGAATGACTATCATCCAGTTGCATAACCACCAAATGCTTTGAGAAGCTCATCATGTTGCCCATTTAAGCTGTCATTCCTGCAGACCTAGATCCGTACAAGTTTGCATACAAGGCAAAAAGGCTGAAGACATAATAACAGCTCTTCATACAACCCTCACATATCTGGACAATAATAACACTTATATGAGAATGCTGTTTGCAGACTTCAGCTCTGCTTTTGATACAGTTCAACTTTACAAACTGGTTAAAAAATCTAAGCAACTTAGGATTCAGTAGCTCTTTGTGCACCTGGATATTAAACTTCCTGAGCAACAGACCCCAGAACGTCAGCGTGGGAGAGCACACGTCTTCTACCCTCATTCTGAATGTAGGCGTTCCACAGGGGTGTGTCCTTAGTCCCCTCTTATACTCAATTTTTACCCATGACTGTTCTCCAATTCATGCCAGTAACACTATTATAAAATTTGCTAATGGCACCATCATCACAGGACTGATTGAGTACAATAATGATTCAGCCTACAGAAAGGAGGTTCAGCATCTGAAGGGATGTTTGACAACAACAACCTGCGCACAACCTAGACCAACGTGATTATAATTGAGTTTAGAAGAACAAAGTGATATGAGCACTCCATCCTCTACATTGATGGGGAGGAGGTAGAAAGCTTTAAGTTCCTCAGGGTCCATATCTTGACTAACCTTACCTGGTCCACAAACATTTCTCACCAGGTAGGAAAAACACAATAAAGGCTATACTTTCTCAGGAAGTTGCTTCAAGCCCAATTACCCCAAAAACTGCGAATTAACTTCTTCCGCTCTACCGCAGATAGCCTTCTGAACTACTGTACACTCTGGTTGAACTGCTGTACTGTCGAGAACAAGAGAAAACTGCAGCGGGTGGTGAGGTTCGCAGAGCGGACAATTGGTACTTCACTAACCCCCCTCAGTAACATTTATACTGACAGACTTCAGCGGACAGCCAGTGTCATCATTAAACATCCCTCACACCCTGGAGACTCACTTATTTTACCCTTCCCGCAGGTAAACACTACAGGTTGATCAGGTCAAAGACAAACAGAATCAACAAATGTTTCTAGCCACAGGGTGTTAAACTTGCCCTACCTCCACTCTGATTGAAGGTTAACTGTGCCGTTAACATTTATGATCATTTCACCATTTCAACCAGCACTCCTAATTCTTACTCAAAGAAGGCCGTCGCTTCCCTGAGCAAAGACTGCAACATCACCATATTACCAGCTGACAAAGGAAGGTGCATTGTGGTTGTTAACACAATAGATTACCACACAAAGATCACTACACTCCTCAGTGACGGCAATACCTACAAACCTATGAAGCAATATGCCACAAGCAGCTACAAGAAGAAAGTTATCGCTTGCCTTCAAGATCTTGAAAGGGACAAAATCATTGACCGCCCTACCATCGCTTATACCCAGGGGATGCCATACCATGCATTTATGGACTTCCTAGGATCCACAAAGGTGTCCCGCCAAGACCCATTGTCAGCAGCATAAACTCAGCCACTTATAACATTTCAAAACACCTTGCCACCATCCTAGCACCCATAGTGGGGAACACCCTACATCACATCAAGAACTCCACCGACTTCACAGACAAGATCCAGAAACTCACCCTGGATCCAAATGAAAAACTGGTATCTTTTGATGTAGTCTCTCTCTTCACTTGCATACCTACCATGGAGGCAGTGGAGACTGTCAGAAAATGACTTTAAGAAGACAGCTCATTGGAAGACAGAATCAACTTCACCCCTGATCAGATTTGTACACTGTTAGACCTCTTCCTTAACACCACATATTTCAAATACAACAAGGGTTTCTATGGACAAAAACACGGATGTGCCATGGGCTGCCCGGTCTCACCGATTGTAGCCAACCTTTACATGGAGGAAGTGGAAAGAAAAGCTCTTGGTTCTTTTAAAGGGAGAGTACCTAGCCACTGGTACAGATATGAAGACAACACCTGGGTCAAAATCAAACCACAAGAGGTGGAATCCTTCACTGTTCACATCAACGTTGTGGATAAAAACATCAAGTTCACCAGGGAAGACACAAAGAATAACTGTTTGCCTTTCCAGGACTGCGCCGTGCGCATTGAAGAGAATGGAAACCTCAACATTGAAGTTTACCGGAAGCCCACATACACGGACCAGTACCTCCTCTCTGACTCCCACCACCCTCTGGAACACAAACTTGGAGTAATCAGGACCTAACAACACCAGGGAGAAAATGTTCCCTCTAAGCCTGAAGGAAAAAAGAAAGAACACACACATGTAAAGGAAACTCTCAAAACATGCGGGTACCCTAATGTACTGATAAGCTGGTGTCCACAAAAACATATTTTTGGAGCTGAAGTAGGGGCAGCTGCAGAAGTTCTTACAGAATTGTCTGTAGTAGCCAACCATCCCCAAAAACCTGATAAGCTCTTTTTTAATAGACGAAGGTGGGAACTAATCCTCTGCTTGAATTTTTGCTCACACGGGGGAACTCTGCCCTTGCCATACCACCTTGCCCAAATAAGTAACTATCACCCTGGCAAACTCACCTTTGGCCAGATTCACAGTAAGCCTAGCCTGTGCAAGATTGTCAAGCAATGCCTTAAGTCACTCTAGAGATGTGTAAAGAAGCTGGTATTTTTTGCTTGTTTGTTTTTTGCATTACACTTCTAATTAATGTTATAGTGTAAGTAAGTATGTAAGTAAACACATTATTTGTGCCTTTCCAAATACCGTATTTAGGTTTTTTAATTAATTTAATTCACTCCATATGATCTTACAAGTGTTGCTGTAAATGCTGTAAAACAAACTCCAATCCAGCAACTACTTTATTATTCAGTCATTGAAATGTTGTTGGTGCATCCTCCAAATCAAAGGGTATGATTGTTTAAAAGTATAGTCCAGTTGAGGAAATAAAAGAGGCAATCTTCCAAGAATGTGCAGACAGTGGCAACTTTCAACAAATCAAATTTACTGATAAATTTTGCTGAGCTTACCTTGGTGCACATAATCATTGATGGGTGACAATGGAAAATAATCAACTTTTCTGACCTGGTTAAGTTTTGCCAATCGGTATTGGGTCAAAAGGCCTGATCTGGTTTTTGTACAAGCAAGAATGGGTAGGATCAATTTGAACATTAAGGGTACGGCAATATTATCAACATGTACTTCACTTCAGACTCCAGTTGATCCTGTTTTTCCAGGGAAGTGTGATAGGAATGCTGCCAAACAGGTTCAGCATCTCCCACATCAATGCCATACTCAGTTACATGGGTAACAAAGGGGATGTCAGAAAACAACTAGAGAAAAGAAAGTATTAGCCTCTTTAACTCTTTCTTGTTAGACTCTGTTAAGCATCCCAAAGCATCCAAGTTACTGAGCAACTCAGCTTTTCAGACATCCCTGTAAAATGGAACTGTCAGACGAACATCCCCGGTTTCAACCTTCCCACTTCCCACAACCCCTTTGAATGAGTTGCCACAACAATTGGTGTCACATCCTCTGCACCACATACACAACATGATAGTTCTTTAACAGGTTTACATGAAAAAGTTGTGATTTACTTCTGCAGTCAGGAGTAGCAACCAGATAATTTTGATCTGACTCCTGCTGCACTACAGAATATGGAGAAGTTAATAACAGGAAGCAGTACCAACACTTTGTCCCCTGAACTAAACTCTTGCTTTCTGCTCTACAGCCAAATTTTTTTATTCTTCTATGTTTGGAATCTTTTCAATTGAACTTTTGCCCGTTTTTACCATTCATACCTCCTTCTAAAGCCATAACCTAGTCTGCCAGACTTGTAAATCTGCTAGTGGACCCTAAACAGTGTGACCAAAAACAAATTCATTTAGGCTGAATCCAGTACTAACCTGGGTGACTTCTCTTGCTGCTAGCATGAGCAACGGCAGTTTCTTCTCCCAGTCAGGATCCAGTTCTGTATAATTAGCACACAACAAGAACATCAGGTTTTGATGAAATCTTTCTGTAGCTCCCTGCCTTTGTGGATGGTAAGGAGTGGACTGGACATATTTTACCCCAGACTAATCCCAGTTTCTTACCAACCTGGCTCAACACTGGCAACAAAAAAAAAGAGTCCACAGACACAGATTAGCTTATTAGTTTATTTTTCAAAGGATTCAATAATGATGGCCTAAGTAATGATACCAATTTCCTTTTTTTTTTCTTTTTTTTTTTCTTTTTGTCTGTCCTGTTTGGTACTTTAGCAATTAGAATTGTTGTCTGAAGACCAGGAAAGATGCCCAATGGATTTATTTTTTCAAGTGGAGAAAAAGGACAGAGAGAGAGAAAGGGAGAGAGAAAAACAGAGCGGAAGGGGGGACAGTTAGAGGAAACAACGACAAAATCTATTAGATCAGCTGTTAAAAGAAGAAAAAAGAAAACAAACAACGAGAGAAGAACACAATACAGCAATTAAAGAAATAACCTACAAATGTGTAAGCAACAGTAAATACTAAATATTAAATGGTATTGAGCAGCATGCAGGACTGAAAGCACACAATATGCTTTAAGGTAGCAACCAGCCAAGATATAGTTTATGTCTGTGTGCGTAAGCGCGCTTGAGTTCAAAAGATTTATCCATGTAACTAGAGGGTGTGGGGAGCCATAGCCCCGCCCCCGACAGCATGAAGTGGGCGTGGAGGAGACCCAGGCCTGCACATCCAGAGGCCCCCCAGATTGTGAAAGCCCAAAGAGGACCACCTGAGAGGCAACCGCGGAGAAGTTCCCAGAGAGGCAGAGGAGGAGACTCGACCTGATACAGACAGACAAATTAGCACACACAGACACAACCATACAATCATGCACACAAATACTCAGCACTCGCCCAACATGGAGACAAACAGAAGTGAACACTACACCCATTCACACTCCCCAACATACTCTATACTCCCAGGTCCAGGTTTGATACTCATTTCTGGAGAAACTGAACTGAAAAACTGTAAACATCTACAGAACACACTATAAGAAGACGCCTGTAACATAACAACATGAGTGAAGCCCAGAGAGATTACAGGATCTGGCTTGTATGCTCCAGCCACCCCCACCATTCAGTCACTGTTATATCATTAATGATTGTAGCACAGGACCCACACACACACACACACACACGGACACACGCGTTGTGCGTTACTGTCGGTTTATTTACAAACACTTTTCCCCGAACACCCCACACTACAGGCTTCAGCTCCAGCCTCGGGCACAGTCTCCTGGCGCCTGTGTGTGTCACCTCTCTCCCGTCCCTTCTCACTGCAACACACATAAGAACAGTGAATGATTAAGCCGTGCTGTACACCTGTTTCCCCACCCCGCCTCCGCGCCGCCCCGTGAGCTCACCGTGCCACTTCTCCTCTGCAGCAGGCCAAAGACCACGCCCCCGCCACAATGATCTTAACCAGTGTTGGAGGGAGAGAAAAACAAAAGCGCTACCAGGAAGTTTGCTATCACTGCTACCAGGCCATCACATATGAAAAGGCTTTCAGGTTTTTAGGAACTTTGAACTATAATAAATCAGTTCATTATGTCAAACCAAACTTATTCTCACTGTTTCAGTAAGCTGGGGAGCTCAAACTCTGTTTTCAGTTTGTTTGTTTTGTAAGGTTATTTTTGTGCCTTGGAACTAAGTTTTGTTTTCTTGTTTTGGCCTTGGCTCACTGAGTTTAAAGGGGACATAAAATGCTACATATATAAAGTCTCATTTACATCATTGAGCCCTACTCTCAAAAACTGACATAGATGTAACTCTGGCTGTGAAGAAATAATTGCTTAAATTTAAAGTTTTAAAAACAAGATGTCCATACTGACATCTTCTGTCAGTATGGACAAAAAATCCTAGACCCCATAAAAATCAGTATTAGGGGGTCACTTTGTGCTGCCATTGGCTGCAACAATGAGTTTTATGTTAAGAAACCTAGGATATTAGCAAAAGCTAGCCCTGTAGTGCCCGCAAAGCAGTGTTAAACATCACTTTGTGTGCAGAGTTGATGGACAGAGGCATACTTCATTTACAGAAAAGCTGCCAGGCAGCTAGAAGTAATAGCAGAGGCTTAACCAAAGTGGAACAGATTTCTGGAGTGCTCACTGCTGGTGTGGATCCTGATGCAGTTGTAGACCATCAAACAGATATGTTCCCTGAAGATCTTCGTTTAACCCTCCATATAAAAGACGTGCAGGCCCACACTAAACAGCTGGAAGTACAAGCTACACATCTCTGTGTTTTCCTTTTGTGGTGAATGATAATGAACAGTGTGCTCAACTAGCACCCTTCCTCTCAGTAGTTACTGTGGAGAACCTGCTACAAGACACTAGAGAGGACTAGGTGAATGAGAACTGTTTGATGAGTACCATAGGTCAGAATGAAACTTTTAATGATTCAAGGAGAACTAATCTAGGAGCATCTTTTCAAGCAAGATATCTTAAAAAAACTATGAGAAAAATAAGGAAAATTTTGTGTCAGAAACAAATAAAAGTGCAATAAATCAGAAGTCAATCTTGTAAAGATAAACTGTGGTTATTGGGACACATTTCAACTCAAATGAAAGCAGCATCACCCTGTTGTTACTGCGATATTGAAACAATTAGGCTTTTTCACCTGAATGAGAAATAAATAATAATAGTAATAATAAATTATATGTTCTATTTATATTTTTAAAATCTACAGCCACAAACTTATTTGTGGTAACATCATGACAAAAAATGCAAAAATATGTTCCTAAATGACAGTTTTATTCATTTATGTCCATCTGATGTCATAAAATATATCACACACATCTATTAAATGGCATAGAGTGATTCTTGAAGACCACAATATAAGAAGTCTGAGTAGCAAATGTACAAAGTGAAACAAACAGTT
Source organism: Hemichromis elongatus (assembly GCA_015108515.1). Taxonomy (NCBI): domain Eukaryota; kingdom Metazoa; phylum Chordata; class Actinopteri; order Cichliformes; family Cichlidae; genus Hemichromis; species Hemichromis elongatus. Next base: position 11,384 of record VUQR01013574.1, on the reverse strand, counting down.
GAACATAAAGAGGTGGTTACAAAATCAGGATCTGTAAAACAGAGCTACAAAGAGAAGTAAACAGATTGTTGATGCAGTAAGTGATGGACAATCAACAAAACACAATAAATAAAACAACTCGTAATCATTTATTTGGTCTACAATTATAACAAATAGAATTTATTGTCAGAGCCGTAGAAAGGCAGTGCTGACGTGTCTGTGTGTGTGTGTGTGCGGAGGTGGAGGAGATTACCACTGTTGTCCACACCAGACAGAAAATGTCACAAACATACGTAGAATTCAAGAATTCCAGTCTTTGAAATTGTTCAAAGTTTTTAAAATGTCTGTAAGGATAATTATCAGGGACACATGAGTGAGTGAAAGAGACCAACAGTGGGATGATTCCAAGAACGTTCAGGGGAAGTTCCTTAATCTGCTGGTTGTCTGCAATTTTTTATAAGTGAATAGAAAATTAATAAATATAACAAAACTTTAAACAATAATGTTTTAATGCTACTATGATTGCAGTTGGCTAATAGCTGATTTTGAAACATGCACCTCCTCTGACCACACTATTGGTCAGATCAGTACGCAATAATATTTGACCATAATATTTCCTAATGTTTTTCTTAAAGAAATAACAGGAATGGTGTCTAAAGTGTTTTACCATCTTTATCTTAAGAAGAGATTTTGTCATTTCTGTCTTTTGCAAAAGGAGCTGTTTCAGCACACCCAGACCTTCCAGCTCCCACAGATTTTCTTTCTTTATTGTTTCTAAATAATGTATACATTTGCACTGATTTATGAATAACTTATTTTTTACTTTTCAAATGAAAATATAGTAGATAAAACCTGAGTCAGCAGATCTTCATTAATGCAGGTGATAATGAAAAATGTTGAAAACTGGACAAGCAAACGCCCAAAACACAGGTAAGAAAACAGTGTTTAAACACAGAAAAAACATTAAACTGTTACTGGACTCCTGATCACATATATTGCTTACCAGTGATGCAATGACTGCACCAGATCCAGTGAATGTGACTCCTACTGCTTTTGAACAGCAGAGATAATCAGAGGATCAGTGTTTTTCTCATTTTGTTTCAGATGTGGACTGAAGTATGGGAGGATCTCACCACCAAACGAACACTCGGTAAATGAGAAGATGTGAGAGTGAGACATGACATCGTAAAAGGACACGAGACCTTCCTCGTAATCTACAAACACTCCGACTTTCTGAGGTTTCCTTTTAAGTGAAAGGCTCACAGGTGGTGTTGTCAGGGCTGCATATCTCTGGTCTTCATAATGTACAGTGGCCCAGTAACCGTTGTCAGGATTGATTGAGAGAATCCCCTTGCGGTTTGCATCACGTCTAGCCACACCCAGATCCCACCCGGTCTTGTTCCTGACCTCCACCTCCCAGTATGCTCTGCCAGAGGACAGCCTGTTGAGCCCCAGGACACTTCCAAACATATTAAACCTCTGCGGACAATCAGGATCTTTTGACATCTTTCCACCGTCTCTCACTTTTTTCCCATTATCAGAAATTTCAAGGCTTTGGTGCGCAGTAGTCAGGTCCAGCTTCACGTCCACTGTAGTCAAAGGAATAAAAGTGATTGAAAAAAACAGAATCGTGTGGTGGGTAGAAGTGCAGAATCATCACGAGTAATGAATACACTATAATAGAAGTCTCCCCTTACTTTATTTACTTTTCTTATTAAATATTTCAGCCTGCTATGGAAACATTAGTAAGACCAGGTTTGCCCTGAGTAAGAAAAAATATTTATACATAAAATCTTAAGGAGAAGAGAGATGATCATGCATGATATATAACCATTCTCTGAACTGTTTTTCTGACCTTTCTGCAGATAAAGCAATAAAGTAAGGTTTCATACTATTGACAAGAAGCTAACAAAAGAAAACATCAGGTCATTGTGTAAACACTCCTTACCTATGTTAGCTAACTCACTATTTCATTTTTTTTGTGTAATAAACAATATATTATTATTTTTAACTAATAGCTATGCTAATCTTCATATATTCAATTAACATAACTTCTGAAACCTCCTGTTTCTGGTTGCATTTACAAAGGAAAACCTTGAACTAGCAAAAAACTTTGTCTCACTGCCCGACAACTAGTCATCAGCGTCAGCTAAATAATGAGTAATTGTTGTTGACCTTTTTAAACCTATCTCATCCATTTGTTTTTTTTAAATAACTTTTAAAGATTACATTACAAAATTATACTTTATTTTGGAAAAAGACATTCTAATTTTGATTGCATCTAACTAAATAACTATAGGCTTTAATTGTGAAATTTGAGAGTTCAATGAATCCTGCTAAATTTCTATAAAGCCTGGTATTTTTACTTTAAAAATTTTGCAACTTTCAAAGCCTATCAATTCTACATTACAAAACCTATTGCTGTTCATCAGTAGGTATCTGTATTAAACATAAAAAAGCATGACAATCACATGTTTTTCATTTAAATAAGTATTTTATTTTGAAATACACACCTGCAAATTTAATAATCCTCCTGAGTTCTGTGGAAACAAACATTTTAATAAGTGGCAATAAATTAAAAAAAATACACATTTTAATATAAGTATAACAAAATGACGGGCTCACCAACGGAGGAGAGTTTTTCCAGTTCCTCGTGAATTTGCTTCATCATGGCTGAAGTCGTAGTTCTCAGTGTGCCAAAGGAGAAGGAGGTGTCAACTTGTATATTTTTCCACTCAGCAGATTCATTCAGGCTTGTTAGTGGGGAAACCTGTGTGTGTGTGCACATGGTAAACATCAGAGTATGACAAGATTAGAAATATTGAGTTTGATGAAATAGAATTGGCAAAGTGCAGAAATGCAGTGTTCCCTCTTTTAAGCATTTTTTGCTGAGATGCTAAAAAGACCAGAAGATGGACTTCAGGTCCTCAAGGCTCACCTCCAAGTCTTGGTTTTTGGGCGACTCAGCAATGGCTTTTTTGAGCACATCAATTTCTCTTTGCAGCTTCTGGATGATATCCTGAGCATCTCCTTTCACTTTCTGTCTCCTAAACAGTAAATAAGAGAATAAAATGTACAGGACTATAGCAGCACTAAAGCGCCCTTTGGCAATGTTCAGCCGCTCTCCACTCATAAACTGACAGGACCAACCTCTCCTCCAGAGGCGTAAGGGCTTTCTTTTGAGCATCCTCCACAACTCTGATCACCTCTGAGAAGAAATTATTGACTTCCAACCATTCTGCATCCAGACTACCCTGAAAACAGATTGGATGTGTTAAAGTAACATCAAAGCAAGAAACTAAACAAACAAAAATTTGTTGAAAATAAACATCTTTACCTTGCAGTCTATTTCTGATGATCTGACTTCGGCCATCTTGAGCTCTCTGATGTGAATTTTCTGCTGCAAATCAGATTTCATCTTTTCCTGTCTTGCCTTGAAAGAGGACAAAGAGTTCAACATCAAAAGTCTCATGCTAGCAGTCACATCAGCCACTCTTTGAGTCTAACATTTTTTTATAAGGCACCAAAACACATAAAGACACTATTTATTATAAGATAAAGACCTTACAATAATACAAAGAAATTTACAAGCAAGCACTTTGTCAACAGTGGGAAGGAAAAACTCCCTTTTAACAGGAAGAAACCTCCAGCAGAAGCAGGATCAAGAAGGGGTAGCCATCTGTCATGACTGGTTGGGGGTAAGTGGACAAAGACAAAGACGCTGTGAAAGAGAGCCAGAGAATAATAATAACAATTAATTAAATGCTAGAGGTCTATTAACACATAGTGAATGAAAAAGGGGACTGAAGAAGAAACACTCAGTGCCTCATGGGAATCCCCCATGATGCTCTTATGGTATTTGACATTAGAGCATGGAAGTTATTCTGGCATTGATATTTGACAATTCTGGATTTAACATGGAGCCAACGAAGAAAAGCCAATACTGGAGAAAGATGCTCTCTCTTAGTCCCTGTCCGTGCTCTGACTGCATCATTTTGAATTAACTGAAGGCTTTTCAGGGAGTTTTTAGGACTTCCTGATAATAATGAATTACAGTGGTCCAGGCTGGAAGTAATAAATGCATGAACTAGTTTTTCATTGTCACTCTGAGATATTATATTTCGAATTTTAGAGATGTGCAAATGGAAGAAAGCAGTCCTGCATATGTTTTTAATATGTGCCCTGAAGCAGATATCTTGATCAAAAATGACTCTAAGGTTCCTCACAGTGTTACTGTAGGTCAAGGTAATGCCATCCAGAGTAAGAATCTGGTTAGATACCATATTTTTAGTACAATGTGAAAATGTATACTATGTCTTCTGAAGACACTGCTTAAAGGTCCTCACATGGAACCCTGAGGATATGATTTACACCACTGCAGCAGAATACCTTTAATACCCGCAGCATGCTCTAATCACTCTAATAAAATGTGATGATCAACAGTATCAAATGCTGCACAAGTCTATCAGGACAAGCACAGAGATGAGTCCACTGCCAGAGGCAATAAGATCATTTGTTTCACTTTGAGTTTGTATTAAAGTACTAAAATGTATGTTAGGTTGGCATGAATCTAACTTCTGAGAAATATCACTGGAAGCTAAAACTTGCTTAATCCTCATGGTGAAATTACAGTGCTGTGAAAAAGTATTTGCTCGTTCCAGACTTCTTCCTTTTTTTTTAATTGGCATATATTATATACTTACATGATTCAGATTATCAAACAAAATTTAAATACTAGACAAAGATAACCCAGAATGCTGTTCTTTGGTATTTGAATCTATTGTTTTAAAGCTAGGCCCTTGTTAAATGCTTTTTCACAGCACTTGTGGATAAATAGTCAAGAGTTAATTAACTTCTGGGGCTGGAAAATGAATTGCTACAAGCAGCAGTTCCTCACTTGAGCCAATACTGATTCAATCCTGTAGACTCTAATGTAAAAACGCTAAGCTGAACAGCATAAAAAGTTAATTAATGAATTCAAATAAACATGAAGAAAAAACTGTTTAGGTCGCTAAGGTAATTTGTAATGAAGTTTAAAACTTCATAACAACTGTACTGACAGTAAATTTGTGATTTAATCCTTCTATGTGGATACTAGTGAGGTTTAAAGCTAAAGATTTGGTGGCTTTGACTACCACGGCTCTCTGAACTGGACCTCCAAGCAGTGTTTGTGCTGTTTTAGAGCATTTTGGTATTTCTTCAGTTTTAGTGAGTGAAATTTCTACTAACTATTCCACTGATACTTAGAACCACTTAACACTATTTTAACAACTATTAAAACTGCATTACCTTTTGTACTTTTTTAGTCTTCTTCTCTTTCAACCGGTCTATATCCTTTTCTTTTTCTTTGGGACAGATTGCTGCGTGCTGAGCTGCGGTCCCAGGAAGCTCCAAGAGTTGTACCACCTAAAATATGAAACCATTAAGTAATGAAATTAAAGTTTATACAGTTTAACTCTTAGCAAAATTGTTTCAAATGTATACTAATAACCCTATTTTATATGTACTTTAGAAATCTGCAGTACCTGCTTTTCACCAGTAGAGAAGTCCAGAGCTCGACGGGCTTTGTCTGAGCTCACGGTGCTTTGATGAGAGCGCTGAGGAGTCTCAAAGACTGCAGAGAAAGAAGTGAGTTACTGCCAAGTGATGCTGGCTTGAATTGACATCAACTGTGAAGATTGTAATGCATACATGATGGGTCTGTCTTCATCGTTGTGGCTGTGTTGTCTGTGGGATTACTCTGGGTGCTGAAGGTCTGTGACACAGGCATGAACACAGACTGTAAGAGAAAAGTAGAAGTGGAGATTCAGTGGGTGTCACTTGACAAGTTAATCTAACCCTTCTTTGATGTGTTTGAAAGAAAAAATCTTTGTACCTGTGCACCAGAGCTTAAATCAAGCCCCTGATATGTGTCCATGTTTGAACCTGTTGGCAGAGACTGTTGTTGAGTTTCAACCACTGTAACAAAAGAGGATTGATGGTTAAGTTAAGCCATCTTGCTTTTTTGGTGTGTTGTCATTATAAACAAACTACATTAAAATGCATACATGATTTAATTATCTCCACTACGGGGGCTTGTCTGACTGGAGGATCGATTTGAGGAATGAAGCTTGATGGCAGAAGCATATTCTGCTGGGAAAAATAGATGTGATTACATAGTTCGATACTCATCTAGAGTAATTTCTCATATTTTAGTGAAAAAGCCATACCTCCTCCTTGACTGAACGACTGAAAGTTGGTGTGCTGCACTTTTGATGAGATTCTTCTCGATAATTTCTCCAGAGTTGCTCTTTGTTCTCCTCCAGTTGATTATGCGTAGATTTCATCCCTCCCTGGAGATCTCCGAGGTCCTGATCAGCTGTGATTTTGGGCCAGGTGTAGTAGTTTGCGTTTGAAGAAGAATCTGTTGTGTTTGTGTGACACATTAAGAAATGATTATTTTAACTCTTCCTGCATAATCTTTGTTTATTTTTAGTAAAGTATTCCTTAACAATGTGAAAATACATTGTAACTAACTGTCAAAGTGACAAAATTATCCCCACCCTCTGCAGTGTAACTAGGGGCAGCAGTACCATCAGCATACTCACCAGACTTCACAGAACTCTTGAAAATATCCATAAATGGGTCTGTTAAGTTGATCTGAGGCCTCAGGATGGTCACTGTAGGAAAATAACTCAATTGTGCATGTTCAGGGATCCTCATTCCCTTTGGTGTACATCCCATCTTTCCCTGGTGAACTCTGAGGCCGTGGTAACTTGTGGTTTTGGACCAGCCACAGTGGCAAACCTGATGACTCATTTTGGATGATTTGAGTATCTGTAATAGACAGAAAAAGATCTAAACAACAGAGAAACCAGTGAGAGTTCAACTGTTAAAAAGACATGCACTGTTTAGAAGATGTGATTTTAGATTTTAGCAGGAATAATATGAGTAATGTGTGAATTATCAGTGAGGGTGGCTTATCACTAGTTCTCTTGAATATTTGATTTTAATGCTATTTTTTCCAAACAATTTGGCTATTATTTCTTGTTTTCTATTAATGAGCATAAATCGAGTGATTTAAAAATCTTTCTTCTTCTTTTATGGTTCCAGTTTTTTTTTAGCTTTGGGGTTTGTTTGATTGTTTGCTTTTTATTTTTTTTATTTATTCGTTTGTATTACAGTTCTATATTATTGACATACTGGCTTTTTGTCATAGTTTTAGGGTTGTTTTCCAGCTATTTGTGCATTAGGTTAATGTGAGGTTATCCCATTTTTGGATGCCCATCTTGTTCCCTCAGTCATGTCTCCATATTTATCTCCTGTCACTAAAGTGTAAAGTTCACATCTTAGACCTGGTCAGTGTCTGTTACTTCATGTTTAACTTTGATAGTCCACTCATCATGAGTGTTTTGTTTAGTTTTGCTTCCACACCCCCTAGCCCATTAGTCTGTCCGTGCTCCCTGTTGTTTTGCATCTCCCTGATTACCTGGTATGTAAATAATATCTGATTCCTAGTTTGTCCTTTGTGTCCTTTGCCTCAGGCTGTGTTGTCTAGCTTCTGTTGTTAGAGCCGTGTTGTGTTTTCCTAGTTTCTGTCTAGTTTAAGTTATTTTGCATTATGCATTTTGTCATCCTTAGTTTAGCAGTAAAGCAAATTTTGAGTTTTATGTTGTGTGTTTGGAGTCCTACTTTGCATGCCCCACAGCCTTGCTTGACATCTTATAATTATTATTATCAAAATTGTAGTGACAGGTCCCCTTAAGCCATTGTATATACTCTACACCGGTACTGTGTGTTGCTCTACAATATGTAAAGTTGTGCTTTTCAAGTTAAAAGTAGCTTTTTCAGTGCATTACTGCAATAATACCATTTCTCTGTTCCACTTTAAAAGACAAACTTATAAAGTACTGAGATGAATATATTACCCTTTATATTAGGATACCCTTTAAAAAATGTGAAAATGTCTAAATTTAGATAGGACTTTAATATTGCACAGTGATTTGGCGCCCTCTAGTGATACTAAATATACAGTACAATCCTGCACACAGCCAGAAAGAACCTGGATGTTACCGTTTTGTATCTCGATGTGGAGAGTTATTGTCAGTAAAAGGTATACGTTAAAAATGTCACCATTACACTGAAATTATAAAAATTATTATCAAGCTACAACATGTATACAGCAATACAGTCTATCCAGCTGTCGCTGTCCAGCCTTACGCAGAGACAGACAATCCTTTCACGCCTATGAAAGATTCGGAGACAACGTTTAATCTAACGTGCATGTCTATGGACTGTGTGGGGAACCCACGCAGGTACAGGGAGAACACTGTAACTCCAAATAGAAATTTCTGAAAAATAGATTGAAACCGTGGACCGTCTTCCTGTGAGGCAGTAGTGATACACAGTGATGTGTATGCAACAGCCACACGTGGCTTTATTGTGATCTCCCTAGTGAAAAAAAAAAAGAAGCTGAGCACACACCCTGCAACCTGCGGTTTGGTTTCCTAACCATAACAGCTTCCGTATCTTCAAACCATCAGCGTGTAATTAAGTGGAGTTGTGTTGCATATGTTTGTGTGTATGTAACGTTGTGTGCTGCACTCTAGAAACTATGAGTTAACTATCAACTTTTTAGATTTTAATTCACACACAAAGTGACTTCACAGCATCTACACAATATATATATATACATATATATATATATATATATATATATATATATATATATATATATATATATATATATATATTTATATATATTTATATATTTTTATATTTTTTCCT
>VUQR01013572.1:0-12645 GCA_015108515.1 Hemichromis elongatus | reverse complement strand
CCCCGTGGTTCTATGGAACCAGCTTCAGTTTGGATTCAGGAGACAGACACTATCTCTACTTTTAAGATTAGGCTTCAAACTTTCCTTTTTGCCAAATCATATAGTTAGGGCTGGACCAGGTGACCCTGAATCCTCCCTTAGTGATGCTGCAATAGACTTAGGCTGCCGGGGGATTCCCATGATGCATTGAGTTTTCCTTTCCAGTTACCTTTCTCACTCACTGTGTTAACAGACTTCTCTGCATTGAATCATAATATTTAATATTTATCTCTGTCTCTCTTCCACAGCATGTCTGTCTTCCTTCTCTCACTCCAACTGGCTGCAGCCGATGGCCCCGCCCCTTGGAGGTTTCTTCCTGTTAAAAGGAAGTTTTTCCTTCCCACTGTCACCAAAGTTCTTGTTCATAGGGGGTCACATAATTGTTGGGTTGTCTCTGTATGTACTATTGTACAATATAAAGCACCTTGAGGCCACTGTTGTTGTGATTTGGTGTGTATAAATAAAACTGAATCGAGTTGAAATGAAATTCAAATGAAAAAGAGTGATAAAGCAGTTTATAGTATTACTGTGTGATTGACAGGTTGCCAGCCACCTCGTGTACTCACTGGTACTTGACTATGAGAAATGTCAAGCTAACCACATCCATTTATTATGTACAGGTTAAAAACAGATTGGCAGATGAAAATCAGCCATTAAAACTGTACAAACAAACAGTTGTCACACTCAGAGCACTGAATATTAACACCTGAATTAATCGGGATCAACAACATCCTGCCTGCTCTTCACATGCTGGCTTGGTGTCACCTTCTTTCTGCTCTCCTCTCTTTCCCTCACTGTGCATTTATGCCATTCTTAAATGTCATTAACCTTGTGTCTCCTCTCTCCTGCAGGCTATGCTTTGTCCCTCTATATCTTACTGCCCGTTGTAGCTCTGACGCTGCACATTCTGGTTATCAGTCTCTGGTTTTGGCTCCACCAATCTTCAGTGGATTTATTATTATGTTGTTAATTTTTCTCAGTGTGCATCTTTTCCCTTTCTCTTCTCTTCTCACCTGAGATAACCAAAGTAGATGTTTGCTTTTTATTTTACACATATTCGTATATATGTTTAGTCATAGTTTTGACTCTGACTTGTTTTATCTGCGTTGATATTATTTGATTGTAATGGTGTATTGCATTAACCAGGTCACCCTTGCAAAAGAGATGTTAATCTCAAGGGACTTCCTGGTTAAATAAATACTAATTTAAATAAAAAAAGACAAACAGACAAAAAATGTAGCACTGCTGTAAAATTCATAAAACGTGAAAATGTGCCCTATTCATTTTTTCTCTGCACTTATGGAAAACTGTGGTCTGTGCACAGCAGAGGTGTGTGATCAATATGTTATAATTAGCATTTAATGTAACATACTGCCATGTTACTGTGAAAAAAGCTAATCTGCTTGGGATTTAAAGTAATTATTAAAAGATTGATGATTTATTACATGTCTCTATTTCTTTCTAGAACCTAAAACTATTCTTATAGAAAGAGCAGGTCGCACATAAAAAGCACAGTAAGACGTTTATTTTCCGCTACAGTAATAACTGCTGTGGCACACAGCTCAAAGCTGACATTCAACCCGATCTTTCTGTACGTTTATAAATGAATGAAGTTCAACGTGTGCTGGCAGCGTGTCTATACTTCTACCATTCAAACGCCGTCTTTTATTTGGATGGGCCAGATTTTGCAGATATTAGACTGTAGTGCATTTAGTGCGCGCCGTGACGCTGAGAGCCTCTTTGAGACAGCCGGGCGCGTCTGACAGACAAACCTGACTACCTGTTGCGCAAAGAGAGCGGGACAAAAAACTTCACAAAGAAGGTGAGAAAAGCACCTACCGACTACCGTCAGCAGCATGTTGTCCAGAAGCAGAGCGACAAAAACAATGAAGAGAATCAGTTTCCTCGATTGTCTCTCCTCTCTGAGCCATTTGAGCAAATTAAGCTGCCGGAGTGCATCTAATCCCCCCATGGCGCAAGTCCCGAAAAGCGCAAGACAATAGAAAAGGTGAGAACTCCTGAAAAGATCAATGATGGGTCAGTAACTTCAAATGAAATATATCAGTCATAAAAAACTAATGACAAGTTAGTAAAAGATAAAGTGAGCGCTGAAATCTTACCTTAGATGTGTAAGGACGAGCTGGAGAGGCAAGAGATGGGAGGAGATGATGAGCTCTTGCTACTGACTGGACCCGCTATTGACGTCATACCCCCTTTATGTGTATATACCTGATAATACACTTTAGACAATAGACACGAGGAAGCAAACGGGACCACAGAAAACACGCACAAGACCTACAGCTGGGCTTCAGTGATGATGGACAGGTCATCACATATATGTACACACACACCCCCACACACACTAACTACTGTTCTAGCTCCTGAGCTAGTGCTGCACCTTCACAACGACTGCACTGCATGTACAAACTGCATGTGTGATCACACAAAGAACGTAATGGTTATTTAGCTGGATCCATAATGGTGTCAGAGGTTGCTTTCAGTGCATTTCAATTAAATTCAGTTTATATGGAACCATTTTACAGCATCCTAATCTCAAACTGCCTCGTGTAAATGAGATAAAGACCCGGCTATATTACTGTCTTTAACAGGCAGCTGTTTTCTGTGGCTAGCTGTGGGCGGGGATGTGAGCCCTCAGAGAGCCTTCTTCACTCATTCATACAAGCACTTTTTCTAGTGACAGTTCACACACACTTATAGTCTGATGCCAACTTGGGAGATGGTGTAATGAAGAACTCTACCAGCCCGTGAGGTAACAAACTGCTGACACTAACTAACTTTGTGTAACCTTCTTCTCCACTGCCGGCTGCTTCTTAGTTTATGTTGTAACTGATGAGCAAAATATGTAAAAATGTATTAAACATGTAAAACATGCCCAGGTATGTGGGCAAACTGGACAAAACAGAGTTTAATAGAGAGTGAAATCACGTGGAAAATGCTTTTATTGAACAAAGTACTAACTTTTGCATCATTGATACAAAGATGAATAGTGAACAAGTAGATATTCTCAAAGCTTCCAGCAGACACAGTTTGTAAGTATATATTTAAATGTAATAATCACACATCAAAAACATTCTTGATTCATTCACAACGAGTGAAATGTAACATTACATCTTTCCTTATACTGCTTAATGCTCAGGCTGTCGGAGGACTTCCTGTGATGCACAAGCATGTTTACAACATTTCCTTGTTTTTTTCCTAACCGTGCCTTTATATGTCTCTACCCTCCTATAGTTTGTGTTTTGTCCTGTTTGTGGTTCACACTCTCTTTCTGCTTTTTTGTTTTCTCTTTTTTGGTTTTGTTTCCCCTCCTTGGCTCTCTTTGTGTAGAAAGAGAGACTTCATCACCACTGTCGAAAGTTCTTGCTCAGACGGGATTATCTGATGACTGGGGTTGTGTTTTATTTCTAATATTATAGGAATATTAGAAAAAAAATAACACCTGGGAAAAACTGGAGCTATAGAAAAAAAACAGGGCTCAACTGAACTGAATTCAATCCCCCCATTTTCTTGAGTTGGTCCCAGCTGTAATCAATCACAGGGCTAGCATAGAGGCAGACAACATTAAACCTTAATATTCAGACCTACAGTTTAACTTAGAAAACTGGAACCCCACCACATGACTGCTCCACCTCATCATTGCAAAGATATTCAAATAAATACTCAGAAGGTTTTCTACATTGCTCATGAGCAGCCACACTGTGCAGCTTGTCCTATACATTTCTCTCCTTTTGTATTTTCACTCTATATATTTCTCCTGTTTGCTGTCTACTATTTATATTTTATTCTATGCATGAACACACACTATTTCGTTGTGCATGTAAAATGGCAATAAAGGGCTAGCCTTTTCTATTCTAAGACATAGAGGAAGAACAATAAACCTTATGATCCCAGTATTCTATCATTTTGTGTCCTCTTGCTATTGTGATTGTAATCATAGGCTGTAGCCAGATTTCAGGCAAATTCACTTAAATGTTCCTCAGTACCATGAGCCAAACACTTATCATATGTAGAGTTTTATTTTAGGTCAACAAAGGATTGCAGCTTCAAACGAAAGACAAAGTAATGAAGCAAAGAGAAAACTGGGATATTACTGCAAAGTACACCTAAGCTGTCTCATGCTAAAATTTGATAACAATCTTTGTTTGAACTTAATGCTGCAGATTTGGTAATGTTAGCACAATGATGGATTTTTGTCTACACTTCTTCATTGTAAGTATGGAGACGGGCTGTTAAAGTCTCCACTAATAATCCAGCTAGTAGTGCAAAATTGGTTTTGTGCTTTAGACTTTAAGTGTTGTCTTGGTGGCACCTGCTGGCCACAACACTTTACTGCATGAAAGTATCAATTCAGTTCTGAAGAAGAAATGCTTGTATCGTTGAACATGACAGAGCATCCTATACATAAACAATATATATAACTTTTTAAAATTGAATATTGAAATATTAATGTCGGAAAATATTCTGTTTTGAAAGTGCAGAACAACAAGGTTTAAAAACAGCATTGCTCCAGCAGCAAACATTTAGATGAACAAATCATAGATGTGTAAACATTAAGTTAAATGTGTTTAAACGTAGAAAAAAGCACTTTTATTAAAGTGTGTGAAAGACACATGCAGCAATAAAGTGCTTTAAGTGCTCAAAATGAGAAAAACACGACATACCAGCTCACCTACATGATGCAATGTGAATTCTGCTTCATTTATTTTTTAAAATGTAGATTGATGTTCATCTGTTTTCTATGTTTTTTCTGGAGAATGTGCATTCAAGGATGGGTGACACACTGCTGCACACCATTTCTATCTATGGGTACTGCATTTGTAAGTTTGCTCACTTACAAAAACATGAACAGTTTATAATTTTTATGGTAGTTTTGTGGTGGACCACTAGAGGGCTCCACTCACACCCAGTGTTGAGGAAGTGTGTTGTTGTGTTTTTGGCACAATGTGTTCAGTTGTTGTGAGGAGAGGAATAAAGGAGTGAGAACTAAGAGCTCCGTGTCGTCTATGCTTACGTCCACACTGGTGACCCCGACGTGATTTGAACGTGCAGCTTACCCCCACAGTTTCATTTTAACAGAGAGAGAGACAGAATATCAGCCAACGATCCAGGAAAAAAACAGATTGCATAAGAGTTAAATAAATAAATTCATATGCATTTTATTGAGTGTAGTATTTGAGCTCCTACAACCTTGGCAGAGTTCTGGCAATGGTTATTCATATAAAGCAGAGTTATTCACAGAATCAATTTGTTCATTCCAACCTCTCCACCAACAAGAGGTTCTGCCAAACGACACCAGGACAAGACTGTTGACCTGTATAAGGCAGGTGAGAAGGTGACAACTGTTTTTGTGATTCTTCTTTTTATATCTTTGACATGCATCTCTTTCCCCTCAGCAAGAACACTGAACATGGGTGGGTCTTCCAGCATCATATTGACCCAAAACCTACAACTAAGGTAACAAAGGTATGGCTAAAAGAGAAGCAGATTAAAGTCATGGAGTGGCAGTCCAATTTACCAGATCCTAATCACATTCATACTCTATGTGTGGCTAATTTCTGTATAAGGCAACTGCAAATGCAATGACACGACAAACTCCTCATAATTCATTGTCTCACAACATTTAAGTAGAAACAAAAGTTTTGCATCTATATTACAGCTGTGAAAATCTGAACTTCCTTCAATAAGCAACGTGAACGGCACATGCACACTTTTTTCTTTGTTCATGCTTGTAAGAAAAAAGGCATGCAACTCCTACTGGCTCCTGATATAGGCCTGTTTCAAAACCAAGAGTGAGGCAGAGACAGAGAATCTGGCGGTGACCTAATCCTATTGTCTATTCTTAAAGGTTTCCACATTTCCTCTGCTGATGAACTTCACACATTGGCGGTAACAGCTTACAATTCGCGTTTGGCTTAATTTAAAAGCCATGGACATGATAGCCATGCCAACAATGATGAACAGTGAGGTAAGCATAAAGAACTTGGGGTGATTGGGTATAATATCACCAAAACCAATGGTAGTGAGGGTGATGAAGCAAAAATAATAGGGGTCAAAGTCTTTAAAATCAGTTTCCCATATTGGCAGAATCAAGCCCCCAAAGCAAATGTAGGCAAATACAATGAAAAGAATCAGCACAAAGGGTACATTCAGTGTCTCCATTTCGTCCCCTAATCCTGTGAAATCCCACAAGGCATACCCTTGCGGTGGTGGCAGACGATCGAGCTGTGGGCAGGAGAGAGCTCTGAGCAGCGGACCCTTTCTCAGTAAATTCTCTCTGGCAAGAATCTTTTCAAAAATCTCTTTGTTGTTTTGAAGCTGGATGGACTTGTGTCGTACATCTGCCTGGCTGTGGAGCACCTGTCGGATGTCGAGGGGCTCGCGGATGACAACATCATGACTGAAAACGAAAGTACCATCCTCCAGGACCTGGTGCCTCGAGTCTCTCTTCTGAGTCTTCCATGGGGACCAGTTACGGGAGAAGAGTTTTTTGGAAAGGGTGTGAACATGAATGTAGGCTCTAGACATCACCATAGCAAGGAAGTCTCCAACATCAAGGATGACCAGCAGCATAAGAGGGATGCCTACCATGGCATAGAAGACACAAGCCACCTTCCCAGGCAGGGTAACTGGATAGATCTCCCCATAACCTGAAACAACACAAAACAGACATTTTTAAACTGTAATTAAACTGTTAATTATGGGATTGGCTTTTGGTAAAATTTGTGTAGTAGGAAAAATGTAACAACATTAGAAAATTATTTCAACACACAAGGCATTAAAGGTAATCGATGAACCTTCTCCACATGTTATACTTTGTTTTAGATGGCCCTTTAACCTCCTAGGACCTGACTTCCATATACGTGGACATCACATTTTGGGTTGTCTAGATCAAAATACTAAATCATGCTCTACGAGGGCCTGATATCCACTTACGAGGACATTACACTGCCACTGTTCTATCAAAATTTGTGGATGTGAATCTCATTTTTATCAGAAACAAAAATCAGGAAAAAAGAAAATCTGGTAATTCCTTGTTTTTACATTCATCAGGTCCCAATCAGCCCAAATAGGAAAAAGAAATGTAAAATGTCCCTTTTAACAGGAAGAACCCTCCAGCTGAACCAAAAGGTAAGGGAAGAGCGGCCATCTGCCGCGAACGGTTGGGGATGAGGCCATGAAGACAGGATAAAGACATGCTGTGAAGGGCAGCCAGATAATAATAATAACGAGGGCTGAATTATAAAAAAAATTCTCAACACAATAGCGCGCCACTGTCACCATGGAAACTCAAACGTGAGCATTTCACCGACTAAAAACAGACCTGCCGCGTATTTAGGAGCAGCATGTAAATATAAAGTTTGACCTCATTAAGCCCACCCAGCCTCCAGTTTTAAACAAAAACAGAGATAACACAACAGCAGCAGTGATGATGACACTGGCACAGTTTAACCTGGAGGCTGTTCACACACCGTGATGAGCCAAAAGGCAAAGCTGTTACCGAGACGGTGAGCTTAGGTTGAGTGAAAGAAAACAGGACTCCTTCATCAAAGCACCCGATCAACAAACTCCAACATGAAGGAAAGTAAAGTCTGTAGCTGCTCCATCCACCACCGTTTGTTTTACACAGATATACTCTGCAGTAACCAACAACAAGTTGTATTAAAATATGGAGATGAACTGTTAACTGATGCGTGTTTTAATTATACAGCTTGATGAAGGCTGACGGCAGCCATCCTATTTACATGGAAACTCAATCACAGTATCAGTATTTAATATGTTCCATCCATCCATTCGCTTCTGCTTATCCTTTTCAGGGTCGTGGAGGGCACTGGAGCCTATCCCAGCTGTCATAGGGCGAGAGGCGGGGTACACCCTAGACAGGTCGCCAGTCTAACACACAGGGACAAACAATCATTCACACTCACATTCACTCCCACACTCCCACCTATGGGCAATTTGGATTTTTCAATTAACCTATCCCCACAAAGTGCATGTCTTTGGACTGTGGGAGGAAGCCGGAGTCCCCGGAGAGAACCCACGCAAACACGGGGAGATCATGCAAACTCCACACACCCGAACAGGAATCAATGACAACAAACTGACTAAATACACAGAGGACATGATCAGGGTAAGTAGAAACAGCTGTGTATTTGACACAGAGTTCAAGTTTACTGATGTAATAACTAGAGATGGCACAATACCACTTTTTTATGTCCGATACCGATACCAATATCATAAATTTGAATATCTGCCGATACCCATATAAATCCAATATTGTGTATTTTATAATCAATAAAACTGTTTTTTTATAAATATCTTGCTGCATTTTGTATAAGTTCATACTCAAGTTTTAAAACTCAAAACACTAAAGGTTTGGTATTGATAAAGGTATTGTACCTGTATTCAAAAAATACACTGCACCCAAAATATTTTATAGTACAGCAATACTGATCAGTCTAATAAACTTAAACCTACACCATCCTCCCTGTTCTGGTATTTTAAAGAGAAATATTAAACAACCAATCTAACAGGGTTTCCAACTCTCAGCAAAAATGATAGGAAACCACCCCCCACACTCCACATCATAATGCTTAATCGACGTAATCTACTTTAACGCACGCGTAAAACACATGCACAGAAAACAATTATTTTTCTACACTAATTGAATAGATTCAACATTTTTCTTCAACAGAATAACAGACAGCACAGATGGTACCTTCCCAAAGGAAAAAAAGTGCTATAGGTACTACTATTACTAGGATATATATTACTAAATACTATATAGGATATATATTTACTAAATACTGTAGCGTGGCATGGTTTGCGGTGCTGCTCCAGCCAGGAGAGGTTCGCTGGTTCCCTGTCCTCAGCCAGGTGATGGGGGTGTGTGGGATAGTTTTCTTCGAGATGAAATGCCGCGGATTGGAAGCCCATAGCGAGGCTCCAAATGCTCCACTAGATTGCTGACAGGTCTCACAGTCAACAGCCGCTCTATCACGTGACGCATACCACTCCGATGGAGCTTGGTTACACCACGTAGCGCATTTTGTGAGGTGATTTTGTGAGACTTCAGATGGGATTACATTATTTTCTCTCCGATATCCAATCCAGTATTTAGGTCAGTATCAGACCGATACCGATACGTAATATTGGATCGGTCCATCTCTAGTAATAGATAATAATGATTAATAAAATAATAACTTTAATGTTGGCCTTATTATATTTAAATTACCAAAGTAAGATGACTTTAGTCTCATGAACATCAGCTAATTGTTATTTATTAGCTAATGTTAAAATGTTGATTATAGAAATGAAGGCCAACAATCATGTTTTTACGGTCCCATGGTCTCAGCCTCAGATACTCTACAAATCAAACAAAGCTCATATAAAAACAAAGAGATGAACAAAAACATGTTCTCCTTCATTTCTGTAAAACAGTGCTGTATGAAACGTTTCCGAGGGTTAGTATCATGGTTGCTAGGCAACCTGAGCAGTGCAATGGAGGCTGAACTGTCCCATTTCACAAACCTCGCACTTTTGACCTTCTTGGTCTTCAAAGGACCCGGCCCACGTAGACCGCGAAGGCCGGGTCCTCCGAAGGATGCAGCCCCTGAATTGGGACACAGCTATAAACTAAATACATTGAACAAAGAAACAAAAGACTTTCCAAAAAAAAAAAAACAGGAAACATCGAGAGATGAGACATGACACACAAGCTTGATAACATGAACCACGCAGACAAGAAAGATGACATATTGACACTTAAGACAAGAGAAGACTTATAAATCTGGAGTTATAAAAGAACCCCTGCGTTAATCGCTACCTTATCGTGGAGGGGTTTTTGTGTACCAGGGATACCAGGGGCTATGTTGTCCCTGGTAGGGTCTCCCATGGCCAGTTGGTCCTGCGTGAGGGACCAGAAAAAAAGAGTGAGTCAGGAGACCCTTATGAGAAACCATGGAGGGAACATTTCACCCTGTCTGAGATAGGGTTACCAGGGCCCACTGAGTTAGCCTGAGTTAGTGCGGGAGGTTGAGAGGTACTGGCTAGATATAGTCGGGTTCACTTCAACCAGTCTCTTGGAGAGGGGCTGGACTGGAAGTTGCTCCTGGTGAGAGGCAGCTGGCTGGGGTGGGTATTCTAGTATATCCTAGGCTTGCTGCCTGTACATTGGGGTTCTTCCCAGTGGATGACAGGGTTTGTCTCCTGTGCCTTCAGGTCGGGAACGGGTCCTGACTGTCATCTGTGCTTGTGCGCTGAGTGGAAGCTCAGAATACTCGCCTATTTTCGAGTCCCTAGGTGGGGGTGCTGGAGGGTGCTCTGCCTGGAGACTGTCGTCCTACTGGGAGACTTCAATGCTCATGTGGGCAACGACATTGAGACCTGGAGAGGCATGATAGGGAGGAAAGGCCTCCCTGATCTGAAGCCGAGTGGTGTTTTGTTATTGGACTTCTGTGCAAACCACAAATTGGCCATAACAACACCATGTTCGAACATAAGAGTGTCCATAACTGCATATGGCACCAGGACGCTCTAGAGCACAGGTTGATGATTGATTTTGTAATTGTATCACCATACTTGTGGCCATATGTTCTGGACACTCGAGTAAAGAGAGGGGCTGAGCTGTCAACTGATCACCACCTGGTGGACGCTGGACAGATCCAGCGGGCTTAACGTATAGTGAAGGAGTCCACAGTCTGCGAGCTCTTCTACGCACACCTCCGTCAGAGCTTCAACAGGATTCCGAGAGAGACTGGGGACATTGAGTCCGAATGGACCATGTACAGCATCTCCTTTGCCGAAACTGCTGCACTGCACAACAGGCACCAATGGTGGTTGGTGCCTGTTGTGGGGGTAACCCCCGAACCAAATGGTGGACACCAGAGGTGAAGGGAGCCACCAGGCTGAAGTAGGTGTCCTATCAGGCTTGGTTAGTGGGACTCCGGAGGCAGCTGAATAGGAACTGACAGGCCAAGTCGAACGCGGTTCAGGCAGTGGCTGAAGCAAAAACTCGGGTGTGGGAGGAGTTCAGAGAGGCCATGGAAAAAGACTTTTGGACTGCCTCGAAGAGATTCTGGAAAACCATCAGGCAACTCAGGAAGGGAAAAGGGGTGCTCTACCTGCACTGTGTATAGTACGGGGGAGTGCTGCTGACTTTGACTGAGAAAATTGTCAGGCGGTGGAAGGAATACTTCAAGGACCTCCTTAATCTCACTGGCACATCTTCCGTGGAGGAAGGGGAGTCTGGGGACAAAGTGGATGACCCGCCAATCTCCGGGGGTGAGGTCACTGAGGCAGTTAAACAACTTCTTGGTAGCAGAGCCCCTGGGTTGGATGAGGTCTGCCCAGAGTTCCTGGAGGCACTAGATGTTGTAGGGCTGTCTTGGTTGACACGCCTATACAATGTTGCATGGAGATCTTTATTCTCTCAAGGATACTTGAGGGTGCATGGGAGTTTGCCGAACCAGTCTACATGTTTTGTGGACTTAAAGAAGGCATTCGACCCTGTCCCTCGGGGGGTCCTGCGGGAGGTGCTGCAGAAGTATGGGGTCTCTGTGCCATTGCTACGGGCCATTCCAGCCCTATACAACCATTGCAAGAGGTAGGTCCGAATAGCCGGCAATAAGTCAGACTCATTCCCAGTGGGTGATGGGTGTCACTGACACCAAGTTTTATGGACAGGATTTCTAGGCTTGGCCAAGTGGCGGGAGACTTTCACTTGGGTGGTCTCAGAATCTCATCTCCACTTTTCGCCGATGATGTTGTTGTGTTGGTTTTATCGAGTGGTAGCCTCCAGCTCACATTGGAACAGTTCTCACCCGGCTGTGAAACGGCAGGAATGAGCTTCAGCACCTCCAAATCTGAGGCCACTGTTCTCAGTCGGAAAAGGGTGGATTGCCCGCTCCGGTTTGGGGACAAGTTCCTGTCCCAAGTGGAGGAGTTTAACTGTCTTGGGGTCTTATTCATGAGTAATGGGAGAACGGAGCCAAAGATCAACAGACGGATTGGTGCTGCTGCTGGAGTGATGCGGACGCTGTACTGGTCCATCGTGGTGAAGACAGAGCTGAGTGTAAAAGCGAAGCTCTCAATTTACCAGTCGATCTACGTCACTAATCTCACCTATGGTCACGAGCTGTGGGTAGTGACCGAAAGAACAAGATTCTCGATACAAGTGACGGAAATGAGCTTCCTCTGAAGGGTGGCTGAACTCTGCATTAGAGATAGGGTGGGAATTTCAGCCATCCAGGCGGGGCTCAGAGTAGAGCTGCTGCTCCTCCACATCAAAAGGAGCCAGTTAAGGTGGTTTGGGAATCTGACAAGGATGCCTCCTGGGTGAGGTGTTCCGGGCATGTCCTACTCGGTGGAGTGTAATAAAATCAACCGTCTGCTCCTTGATTTTTAAAATATAACAGGACACTGGAGTAAATTCTCGACCATCTCACACTTCTGTTTAATCTGTTAGACGTTTATTCAGCTCTGTGAAAACTATAACTTTAATCTCAGCCAAACCGATTTACTCAGGAACAAATGAAACAGTAAAAAAAGCCAAATAATAACATTTTTAAGTTATCTAAGTGAATTATA
>VUQR01013570.1:0-12151 GCA_015108515.1 Hemichromis elongatus | reverse complement strand
ACTAATCAGCCTCTTGTTTCACATCTCAACTTTCTGTCTTTCCACTTAATCCTGCTATTCACACAGGCTCTTCTCAAATCAAAGTAAAAAAAAAAAAAGGCAATAAGCTGAAACATATGCAAGCACGCGTACACTCTGTTGCCACCTCAGAGTGAAGACACACATTCAGCAAAACACTTGACTTATAAAGCTCAATGCTGTCAAACATCTTCTGTATTTCTCTCTGCTTCTTTCTTCCCGTGTCGGTCTATTTCTCATGTGGTAAGTGTTTTCAGTGTATGATTGCAATCAGGTTAAAACAGTGTTGTCTTTGATGAGCTGACAAGAAGCAGCACTCAGCAAGCCTTTCTTTATCTGCTCGGGCCAATGCATCTGAACAAACACACATTCTGATACAAGGAAGCAACACGTTGATTTTTCGTGCAGGCGCAAATGGAAAAAAACACTGATTAAAAGGAGACACATACAGAGATGCACTGCTCAGGTTTTTTTCTGGGGCGGGGACATTGTACCCACCACTGTCTGATATTGTGCAAATTTAAGGCTGAGGCACACACACACACACATTGACACACCAACAACCACAGCTACACAGACTTGTCCGCTCTAGAAACATAGATATGTAATGCTTCGCTAAACCCAGTGTCCTTATGGGTGACCAACAGACAGTGACATCATACTTCAGGCTTGTGTGCCTGTGAGTGTACGTGTCTGCGCTTTTTTTTCTTTTCTCTTTCCTTGTCCTTATACCCCCCGCCCCTCTCTGACTAGTTCCCTTTAGACATTTGACAGACAGTTTCCTAGGAGCTGGGTGGTTTGGGGGAGAGAGGAGATGATTGCATGAATTCATGAATAAATGAGAATGTGACTTGTAAGGGAAGAATGAGACCTGTTAGGCCTCAAGTGGTGATGTTTTATTAAACAGCCTTCATTTGTGCAGCTCACTGTGAATTAGTTAGCTGCTGGGTCACAACCTGGTGATGAGCAATGCCAGAGATGACAAATTGCATGGCTGTTGTGTACACAAAAATCTGTGAATGGCAAAACAGATAAATACATAAAATAAAAAAGTGATTTTGGGTAACATTTTCAGACAGCAGGCTGACAATTGCTGACTTAACCCCAGAGTCATCAAACCTTAATTTCAGCGGTAGGTTTGTTGAAAGCACTTGGCAGCACAAGGTGAAATCATGTATTGCGGGTAAACTGCCACTGCCAATACTGGAGATTTTATTACCACCAGAGAATTTCACAGTGAAAACGCTGCATTGAAATTTCTTGAATAACAGTGGCATTTGGAGCTTGGGGATTTAGACATTGACAATAGGAAGCATTTTTTTGCCTTCAAGTAACAGGAAATGATGAACTGTATTTGTGAGTACAGCAGTATAATTTAACAATGTTGGGCTGTTTTTAACATAACCTTGCAACAGCGGAAAAGTCAGTCCCTTCTGTACGCATGCAGTTATTTTCTCCTGCATTTCTCATTTTATTTATCTTTTATTCTCAGTACAAAACTGACTTCTGGAAATGAGCGATTGCTTATGCGGTGGAATATATGTGAGCCTACCGTTTTCATGTTCAACGCAATTCATCGAAACATGCAATGGGATAGGTGTCGTAGCTGAGAGAAGCCACCGTGTATAGCTTTTTATAGAGAGGAGGCAGATTAGATGGTGGCTAATGGAAGTACTAAGAAGTATTAATTATAATGATCTGAGAAGATCTGTCCAAATAGAGACTTTTTAGATATGGCTGTCTTCCGCAGTTGCTTCTCGCCCTCGGTTGTTTCAGAGGAGGCAGCAACAGAAACAGTAGTTACGGTCCACTGCATTCAAGGTGAGCCCATGAGTAAGGATAGCATCTCCTATTGACATCCAAAGCCTCTGCATCGACCAGACTTTGACTGACAGGCCCAGAAGCCTTGACTTCATCCTATCTACCTCACGCTCAAACCCAGGAAGCCAATAAAGCTTGTCTAAATTTAAACTTCAGAACCAACAGAGAGATAGGGTAAATAGTTAAGGGAAGGTTTTTCCAATCACATAAAGTAACAAAAAACAAAAATGTATGCCCGATTCTTAACAGACTCTGTAATGACAAATTAGAGGGAAGGATCAACATAGACCAAGTAATAAGAGAGTCAATACAACACAGGCACTTTCTGAGTTTGGCTTTGGACAGCCATGTCTATGGGCAGCATAGGGTGACACAATCTCTCCTAGTGACAGTCATTGTTTACTTTCAAATTATTTGGCCATCAAATAGAATCAAAGGTTAGATTTTGAGTAGAATATAATTTGACAGAGCAAAGCATCCAAGAGCAGAGACGCTAACATGTAGTTACGGTTGGTAACATGTTTCAACGGTAACAACACTGATCTAAGGAAAGAGTTGCTATAGAGTCACACAATTTCAAGTGATAGCTGCTCACCCCAAATATAGTGCAACAACATTAGTTCTGTCCAACAGTACCTAAATTATAAGTGAATATGGTCCAGATATTACAAGAATCTCAGCCATTAATCCTCCCGGTTCACTAGTTTTTGACACTTTCTCTCAAATAAGGTCACCTGCCTTTATCCCTTCAATTTTGGCCTCTGTGCTGCAGACATACTTCATTTTTACATTTTTATTTTACAACATTGAACCTGAAAACATTTAATCACACAAGCTCAATAACACAGCTTTCATTAAAAACTGCATTAAACTGGTAGGATTGTGTCAATGGCCAGGGCAGCATAAAACCCCACTTACAGAATTAACTAACTGTAGTCATTCTCTGTATTTGTGACAGACAACATCAGCCTAACTGAATTACAGAATAATTACACAACACTTCTTAGAGGTGAATTACAGCAACAGCAGGGTGTCACGCCAGGCAAATTAAGACAGACTTCAAAATATGGCTGTACTGTCGTGAAAGCATTTAAAATGCAGAGTTTAATGCCAAGTAGCAGAGGAAACAGACAACGGGGGAGACTCATGCATGACACTGAATCGCAGACAGGGAAGGGCAAAGACAGGAAGAGTCAGGAAACGGGGGAAGTAGAGATAGAATTTCACAGTGCATGTCTGTTTGTGTGAGATGACTATTTATAAAAGTCGGAGCTCAAAACATGATGCAGTATGACTCGCGGTGAATTTTATTCACTGGTTAATCTGCTTACAGACCACAGACATTCCTTTCTCCAAGCTGTTTTCTGTATCTTAGTCTCTCCAGCACGTTTTTATCATCACAGACATGTACACCTTGGGATCATCATAAAAAAAAAAGGCTTTTTGTGATGACATTCTTACTTCTTTATCTGGAATATAAACAAACCTTGTTTTTTTAATGCAGCAGAGATTGCCTGCTGCCACACAACCTGTTATGAGGATATCATTAACAGTGAAAAGGTTAGTGGGGAACTGGCATACTTTCCAGACTTCCTTCCTCCTTTGCCACCAGCGAGCTGTTATCGATATCTCGGGGGTTTGTAAAGGGACAGAAAAAAACTGTGCACTTGCTTGCTAGCTGTCAGCCTTATGATCCACCAGGTCCTCTTCCTGCTCAGAGAGCAGGTGACCTAGTCGGATGGATTTTTGAGTGTGTGATTAAAGATGAGCTCTGTCTTGCTGAGTAACAACGGAGACAGAGGTCAGGTTGAGCATCAGGGGGCCCCACTGACTTTAGATCAGTATTCTGTGTTAATGCGCTTTATGAGTGTTTTGGAAGGTTTTATGTACTTGAGTCAATGGGTCTGCTTTATCTCTGAAACTGTTAAATCTACTTGTATGAGCTTGAACGTGTCTCTCTTATCTCAGGTCTAACCAGGTGTAACAAAGAGGCCAAATGTAGAAAAACAATGGAGAGACAAGTGCAAATACCCACAGTCCAGCTGAACATGAAACAAACGTGGAATCACATAAAAATCCGGCGCACACACCGACAAAGGGAAAAAAAAGTGTGAAGTGGAGGAGAAACAACATAAGCGGGCAGACGCGAGATAACAAAAGATGCGAGTGAAGGACAGAAGAAGAAAGAAAGGTCTTGGCTCTCTCATGTTTTATCACAGGAATCAATGTACAACTTGCTGCTGAGAGCTGCTTATAGGAAATCTTTTAGGCTGCTAACATTCAGATCCCCACTTATGACAATTCAAAGTCTGAGTTGCAAGATACAGGTAATGTACCTTGTGCGCAGCTGATATCAAAAAGATAAAAATATTCAGAGACAGGTATGGTCCTATATGGTAATACAGCACAGTACAGTATTTTTAATACACTTGTATGTCTCCATATGGAGTGTACTAATCTAGTGTATCCCCATTTGAACTCATCTGAGACTTCTAGTAGCTGTACCTATGGTATCGATTGGATGGGATAACAATCAGCCTTTTACGCGTAAAAACCCCGTGTGTGGCATGGCTGATGCAACATAATTCACACAGACCAATGCCATAATGGAAAATAACTATGTGAACAATGAACTCACATATATGCTAGATGTTTGCTTGTGTGTAAGCACAAGCATCTATGTGGTTCTTTTAAGCAGTGAGGGATGCAGTGTTGTGTTACTATTTGCTACTCCTCTAGTAGAATATTAAATTCTCAGCGGGAGACATATTGGAAAAAAAGATTGTATCAGCTCAAATGTGTATTATCTGTGTTATTATCCAACACCTTATGTGGGTGTTTAAATTTAATATATACATTTTTTGCCTAAACATATTTGAATATGTATTTGCAAGAATGCTTGTATGCGTGTACGTTATTATGTTTGCGCGTGGGGGTGTATGCACTGCAGCAATGTGTGTTTCAGCTGCACCAGCTAGTTTGTAGTGTTCATTCCCTCAAGGTTAAAACAAGATTGATTCCTGCTGCAAGTGTCATGCTTTACATTACACTTTAAGGAATTTGAATGCAAGGTGGGCATATTCATGTTTTTATCCTTGCAGACGTGCAATGATAATGCAAACAAGAAACAAATAACAAAAAAAACAACCCACAAGCATGCACTGCGTTACATCTTACACGTCTTAATAAAATATGTGAAAAGGGACACGTAACAAAACATCTCTAAGAATAAATAATATTCAAAAAGATTTTTGGCATTCTTTGCAAGAGTCATACAAGTCATGGCTGCAGAGGACAACTGTGACTGAATGTAATCATTCAAGTGGAATGTGAAATAGTTGGGCACGTAAAGAAGACGAACAGCCTTGCTTTGGTGAATTGTAAACTTTTCTGAAGAACACTAATTCACTAAAAGTTGACTGCATGAAGAACTGCATTCACTAAGCCAAAACGGTTACTGGCGCTGTCAAGGCCAACGGAGTCTACTTAAGTCACTGAATAAGAAGTAAAGTCACAATTAGACTAACGAATGAAAGACACATACAATATCAATACCAACAAAAGACAGAAAGAAAGTTTTATTTTTTCCATTTTGCTGGCTGAAAGATTCTTTCCTAAAGCAGCTTTAGTGTAGGTGTGTGTGGTATGTAGAGCAGCTTGACAGATCCTTGCATCTTCACATATCAAATTCTTTCCACACATTCACATAAACATGGGAATTGCACACACACACACACACACACACAAACATATTCCATTAAAATCTCTCCCGAGGCCATAAACAGAGCTATGCTGGAAAATAACTGATATACTGTACATGCTAGGAGCTGAAGTAAAAATTTGTCACAGACTGCGTACCTGTGACTAGCTCTCTGATTTCCACATCTCCGGTCTTCCTCAGCAGGCGGACCAAGGCAGGAATCCCCCCGCAGTTCTTCAGGGTTACTTTGTTCTCATCATTGGCCTTGCCATACACCAGGTTTCTCAAGGCTCCGCAGGCGCTGCGATGGACCTCACTCATCCTGTGGTCCAGTAGATCAACGAGCAGCTGGATGCCTCCCTGTCTACGGATCTGAGTATGAAAGAAATTAAATCAGTCAAATCCGTTAGTCTGTTGTAAACGAATAACATATACTAATAAAAATTCAGCAGTAAAAAGTATTGTAGAGAATATTTTTTTTCAATGCTGAAATTTTAATATTTCGTACTGCTGATGGCTGGTTATTTATCTAAGCAAGTAGCTACTTTGTACACAGTGTGGATAATGTGTGTTTGTGCGTGCATGTGTGTATATAGCCTCCAGTGTCTGTCAGTCCTGCCAATCAGATTAACAACACAATGTGGGCTAATTAAAGATACTAATGACTGGGCTTTAACAGAAAAATGACACTTAATTACACTGATTAGGGAAGAATAAGCTTGCTTGTGTGCCTGTATGTTATAGAATCTGCACGTTACCCGGCACGTTCTCTGTGTGCATTCCCTCCCTTCTTAGGTTTTTGCATCCTGTTATCTTTTTCAGCTCTCTGGTTCACTTTTTTTTTTTTTGCATACGATAATTGACATGCATGAACGCTTCACTTATAGATTATAAAACTAACATTACATTTTTATTTTAATGAATAAAAGATGAAAGGCCATCATGGCAGCCTCCACAGATTCAGTGACTAGTGGTTGTTTAGTCTTTTTAGAGACGTGTAACACAGACAAACCCTGCATCTGTTACCTTGATTTGTTTTATATGTGTATTTCAGCCACCAAAAGGCAGGCATGGTGGAAAAAATTAAATTCATTGAACATTTCTGTAAACTGTAAATGAACACTCATCTAACGCCCAAACTGCACAGCAAATCTATACCCAGCGACTCTGCTTGCCTTGTGTCTGCTACTACTTTTGCCTTGTAAATACACATAAAGAGAAACACGCTTGGCCACAGTTTGAGAAATAAACAAAGCAAATCAGCTCAGATTTATGATTATATCTCGATTCTGTGTGAGGGCGAGCCAGTCAGGAATGTTAGCCCAGTAGGGATCACAATGAGGGCACTCTGGCGTTACACATAATGCCTTCCCCCCATAGTGCGACACATATTGCTCTCTCCCTATGCTGGTGGTTTTTAAAACCTCCCACATCACTTCTCCACTGCAGGGATCTTCATCAGCCTTAGGGGGCCAAAGAACTTAAATCAGCCTGTGTTTGGTCCAGTCGACAGGGGTGTTCCGCTAATCACTAGAAACAGGCTGCTGAGATCTCCAGGAGCCTAGTCGAAACAAGGATGGAGCAACTAGTGTGTAAGACAGAGAGAGAGAAAAAAGAGAGAGAGTGTGTCGCTCATGCTTCCACTTTTATTTAATCACTTGAGCACTGCAACTGACAGACTTACTCAACCAAATAACTCAAGTTTTTCACAGTTAGATGCATATTCAGACCCTTTAATATTTTTCACCACGTTCTCCTTCAAACATGGGACATTAAATATAGAAAATAATTCATTAGTAATGCCTGCTTCATTGTGAAGCACCAGATGGATGGATTTTTCTACGCAGACGAGCAATAAGACATAAATGGTCTTCCAAGGCTTTTTTTGTTTAATTTTTTTGGCTGTCGCACACTCGTACTCATACTTTTAGCATGATTAAGTCAAAAATAGGTGTGCATGCAAGTGCAAGCAAAAACCAGCGATAATAAAGAAGATGCACATAAGAAGAGAGAAAAAAGAAAGAGAAAAAAGTGACAGGAGAAAAAGAAAGACATGAGAAATGGAGGGTAAAGAGGATGTAGGTGTTTCATGACACAGCAGGAGTTTATCGAGCAAAATGACTTTGCTTATCTATTCAATTAAATTGGATTAAGGAATGCAGCGAATGGCAAAATAACCTTGCTCGATTGGCCACACAATTTCCTCAACCTGATTTGCTGCCCCTCTTACGCCCTCTACTCCTCACCTCTGCTCTTCTTCCCCTCCTCCTGCTCCCCTTTCCTCTCCCGTGCTCATGTGTGTACCTCTCCCTGTTTATGTTTATGTCACGCTTAATCTGTTATTCCACTTTGTATTGCCTCTGAGCTATATACAAGGCTTGGCAATACCTCTGTGCCTGTTACTCATGTAAAGAAGATTAGAAGCGCTGATTGATTTGTCTTTGTCTCACGCCGTTCTGCGGTGGACACGGCTATTGGTAACCCGTAGCGACAGTTTTGCCGTGGTAACAGTTAGCAGTGGTGACAGCTGATTGTGAGAATCAGAGATGCTGCCAGCATAAAAGCTGGCAGTGGGATACACGGGTGACACACACCTGAGACGGTGTCACGTGAAGCTTAACAAGCGTTTATGACTAACCACATATGGAACGCCAGCATTAACCAGCAGCGCACTCCAGACAGTTTACTGCATGCATGCGAGTGTGCAGAGAGGGTGGAGATGTGTCACACCTTTTAACCGTTTATGTATGTACACACACAGGCAAGCATGCACACATACAAGGGGTTGTGTTGTCTTCACTTGACACTTAGCCTAGGGCTAACTGCAATTTAGAGCCTTCCAACCTTTGGTTAATTGAGTTTTTGGCCCAGGGCTAACATTTCCCTCTTGAGAATTTTAAAGTGGGCCAAATAAACCATTAACCTATGGCTACCTAATATTGTTCTGAGGCAGGAACACAGCTAATTCTCATAGAGTTATCAGCATAAAAATTCACAGCTGTGAAAATGTACTGTAACAGATATACTGGAGGCTTCGTTGTATGATGAGGTGGGTAACAGAGAAAATGCAAACACTATTCTTCGCAGCAGCACAATGTATGTGTTATTAAGGAGGTTGTGCCCAGGACTTAAAAATACTACCTTAAAACAGACATATACCAACTTTGAAGGATATTTCTCCCTTTTAAAAGCCAATAACAGAAGTTAGCTCTGTTAGAACCCTTATGAAACATTAACAGTTTGAGCCACATACCTAGAGCGGACAAGTCAAACACATTCTTTAAAATTAGAGTGAATTATAAAGTAAATTTTTTTTAATTAAAGCATGTTGCTGTTAGTTTTGATATGTGCAGCTGCAACACTTACAGTTAGGTTCACACCATACATTTAATGAGAATCAAAATGTGTCTTTCAACTTTACTTGAAGGGTTTTAGTAAAAGTATTTCATTAAGTGTTTAGGAACTGCATCCATTTTCAAAAGTGATGCACTGGCCAGTTCAACAATGTCAACAACAATTCCATAAATGGTAAATATAGTGGTTGATTGCAGAATTCTTACCTTGGATAAGAAAAATCCTTCAAAACCTTTAACCAAGTCAATGATGTTTTCAAGGACTCTCGAAGTATTTAAAGTTGGCTCAAAAGATGCCCTTATGAATGTTAACAGAGAACTTAAAATAAGGTGCAAACTGGTTATAGTCAGTAAGAGAAATGCATTAAAGTCTGCCAGAAAACATCTAATAGATAATGATCAAAAGCATACTGCAAAAGCAACACAAGAGTTTCTCAAGGCAAAGACATGCAGTAGCCTTCAATGATCAGTCACCTGATCTGAACCCAGCAAACCTGTATGAAGAAACACTCTCCAACAAGCAGTATTTGAAAGTAGCTGCAGTAAAGGCTTGGCAGTGGTAGAGCATCTCAAAGGAGGAAACACAGCGTTTAGTGATATCCATAGGTTCTTAAATCTAAATCCCTTGAAGTAAAGCAGTCTGCACTTTAACTACACGTACATACTGTTGGATTTAAAACCAACTTATTGATCTAAATGTACATAAGGGGGGGAAGCTAAGTGGAAAATACGCTGTGTAAAGAGGGACAGAAACATATACTACTGCTGCAGCGTCATTAAGAATCATTTGCTGTATTTCTCTTGCACATTCGTGTCTGCTGGACAGATATTTGCAGCTTCTGCAGAGTTCACAGGCTAAAAATATAAAGCCTGATTCTTTTGAGGCTGAGAAATAACACAGAGTCAAGGGGTCACATTCGTCCCCCCAGTCGTCAAGCCGCTTGTTGGATAAATGGATATTGATATGGCTGCAACCCAAAATGAATTACTGATGTAACTAAAGCTCACGTTGAGACTGTGAGCCTGTGTTTTGCCCAAAGAAATTCCATTAGCTGCCATGTCAATGGTACTGTTTTAATTCACTATGTGTGAAATATACAGCATATAACTGTTTGTAGGTGTGAATTTAGTTATGTGTGTGGATGATATAGCATTTGTACTGTGTACGTGTCTAAAGACGCTATAAATGATACTGAAGATGAATCTGGCAAGCTGCCTCTGCAGTCTAGGCTGCAGCCAGACCTCCATCTACCTTATCAAACACAGACACACACACACAAACACGAAACACAGCCTCTCTCTCGCTCTCCGTTTCACTTTTTGTATATCTGACTTCTCTTTCCTGCTCGCAGTATTTGAGTAGGAAAAAGAAAAATATCCATATATATCACCATAATTTAAACTATGCTCACACTGACACATCTAATCTAAAATGTTCACTCATACCTGTGTTGAAACAAGTGTACACAAGCACATATAAATGTCATCAACCAAGAAACAAAACATAGTGTCACTCTATGTACCAGTTCCAAGATATCATGGAGTGATATCTTGGTTTTACTGTGAATATTTTCTTTTTAAAAACTTTTTTCCTGTTGTCTGTTTCTATCTTTCCACCTTTATTTGCTGCCACAGAGTATCTCTTTAGCAATAAATAGGAGCCGTGCTTTGGATGTTTTCAGCTGCTTATTGTGACTGAAAATAAGAGAATAAGAGAAAATAAGCCTCTTAATCCAGGGTTGTACCAAAAATCTGCAAAAAGCATCTTCTTCCACATACATGTCACTATATGCGTTTCTCAAGTACTTTGTAAATACTGCCATGCAGTACTTCCTGTACATTAGCTTTCTAAAAAAAATGTTTTTACGATACACACAAATATCAAGTGAGGCAGGAAATCACAACTTAATGCAAGTAAATTTCAAATGACACAAAAAATTGTAAGG
Organism: Hemichromis elongatus; assembly: GCA_015108515.1. Taxonomy (NCBI): domain Eukaryota; kingdom Metazoa; phylum Chordata; class Actinopteri; order Cichliformes; family Cichlidae; genus Hemichromis; species Hemichromis elongatus. The sequence continues at coordinate 1,313 of VUQR01013570.1, read as the reverse complement.
TTCCTTTTCACTATAGCAAAAAAGAAGAAATCTTTAGTACTGTCACGTAATGTCTTAAATTACCTGCTACAACAACATAAAAAATGTAATAGTAATTATTTTGTTAGAGAAGCTGTCAATTTTTTAAATGCCAGTAGTGATTTTGGAATGGCACGCACAGATTAGACACTATAATATGAATACACAGTAGAGCTGGGCGATAATACGATAATGATATGTATCTAATAACTTTTTCTTGATAGAAAAGTGAAACTATTGCGATAGACCTCATCTCTCTCTCTTCCTCTCTTAAAAAAACATAAGAACAGCCAATTCAAATTAAGTAGTGTGGAGCCGAACCAATCACAGCTGCAGCGTCACGTCACGTGACTTATTACATACAGCACAAGTGCCAAATGGCACATGTGTCTTTGTTTGGGAAGCAGCCAGCGACCGTGTCGGGTAAAGGAGGAAGTGAGCGTGCCGACTAGAGAAAAACCAGCCGAGAGCTTGGCTGACCAGGTTACCGAAGTGAACACAGATGATGGTTCCAGCGCAGCAGATATTGTTGAAAGGAAGGGCCAGAGAAGTAGTGTGGAGGCATTTTGGCTATTTGAAGTCTGACAAAAAACAGAGCAGTGCGCACTGTTCCCACAAAGCATGTTCCCACAAAGTCTGGAAATACAACAAACCTTTTTGATCAGCTGAAGCAGTGCCACCCACTGGAGCACGCTCAATCTCTGACTGAAAGCGCTAATTCGTCATTGAAAACAACCCTGCAAAGTTGGGTCGGCCTTCTCCAGCTTCTTACCATATGACCAAAAAGCTAAGAGACATAGCGACATAACGAATGCCGTAGCCTACTGTCTTGTTAAACACATGCTACCAATAAACACGGTCGAAAATGAAGCATTGAGAAAATAAAGGCCGCTTTAAAGCTTGAAGCAGTGGCTAGACTTGTCTTCCTGTCCCGCAACCTGTAGGCTTTTGTCAGACTGAAGTTTTATATATATGATTGCACCTAGGATTTAAACAATGTTCTGTTAGCATCTTTATTTCAAAACTGTTTGAAAAACTAAGCTGTACAACAAGGAGAGACTGAGAATTTCATTTTAGTTCTGAGTTTATTTGATATTGACAAAAGTTTTGTCTGTTCTTCTGTAAAACAAACTAAGATTTATTTTTTAGAATTATTATTTTGTTTCTAGTTGACGATTTAGCAGTCTGTTTTGTTTGTTCTGTTTTGAAACTTGAAGGCTTTAGCGGCTACCTTTTGTGTAGTTGTCAATATTTGCCTTTATTTATCTGAAACTGAAGTGTCATGTTCTATAGAC
>VUQR01013569.1:22621-39135 GCA_015108515.1 Hemichromis elongatus | reverse complement strand
CTATTATAGATCTTAACCACGCCACTCTCAAGAGCTCCATTCAATTTGAATTTAAAAGCAGCTCCATGGTACCTTTTTTTGCCCTGAAATTGATTATTGTTACACGTCTTTGTCCATAGTAACATTCAGTTCTCTTTATAACTCTTGGGTGCAGACCACTCTACGTTGTTATTCAATTAGTCTATGAGTAGTCCGATTTTAACACTATAAGAAGCACTGAGCCGAGTGAAAAGACACTTCAATTAGTCCAATTCCACAATTCTGTGGATTTGAGTAATCATCTTGCTATACCTGCTGATTGGCTCTGAAAATCTGTTGGCACAATATAGCAAGACTATGCAGAAGATATGCTTCTTCGTATGCATTTTTGTCCTTGTTCAATTTAGACCTTGAAATTACATTGAGACTTAGAAATAAATACTAGAATAAGAAGAAAAGAACCCAGATTAATACAGGAGTAATATATTATTAATGCCACATCTCCCTATTTAACTGACCATTTGTCACTAAAATTGAAGTGGACCTCAGCTGCAAATCAGATAAAGTAATCACATTCTTAATGTTTTCCAGAATGGTAGTGAAAAGACCTTTGAATCCTCTCAACACATTTTTAGAATGATACTTTAATCATTGCATAAATGTCTTTTTTCAATCTACAGATCTTGTTGATGTGGTTAAATGTAGCTGAAGACTGTATGCTGCCTATTTACATGGGGAAAAAAAAAATCAGTTTCTGCACCTAAATTTAAATCCTGATATCTTCCTACTGACCACGCAAGATCATAAGTAGGGCAAGTGCTCTTAGATGTACATGTCATTTTGTTTCATCAGTGGCGCTCTTTTGGTTGAGAGGCAGTGTAAGGTGAAAGATACTTCACGGCAAATGAAAACATCACTTCAGGTTTACGACTTAGCAAGCACATACTGGAAGATGAAGAAAAATCGACGTGATATGTTTGACCCTTCGTTGAGCCCCTGTGTCACAGCAATAGCAGCACAGGTCAAAATGATTGTCAACCCTTTCATAGAGTTCTACAGCAGAAATAGTGACACCAAACAACAACCTCTGGTGTTTTGCCACATATACTCCGTCGCCAAATCTCTGCTAGTCAGAGGAATATTTCAAAGCTTATTCCATGCAAGACAGGTGATGCAGGTCATCAGATGCTGCACAAGTAAGTAGCCTATTTACGAAGAACTGTGCCTCTGCAGGATGAAGCTATTAAGGATCACTGGTCACATTCTGACAAAGAGGTAGGGGCAGCAATACGCTTGGTCATCATTATTCTCATTAATTATAGTCGGCTGGAGAAAATTTTTTCTATTTTAGACTCTTCATTATGATTGGACGATCTGTAAAACTTTTCCAACCAACAATCCTAAGTCCAATCGACGATGGGCAATATATTCACACATGAGCAGACTTTTTCATGGGTGGAGCAATGTAATCATGCTCGGACTGATTTGTGCCTTTACAACACAGAAAAAGTCCAAACATGGATGAACTAATTGCCAAAAAATATATAAAGTCGCCAATTTGGGATTTCTTTGGCTTTAAACCGGATGGAAGAGGTAAATTTCAGGATGTAACCAAAGCCGCTAGTGCAGAGGTATAGTGTGAGCAAAGGAGTCAAGGAGACTAACTTGCATGAGCACCATCCGAATGTTTTGTTGTGAGCATAGGCTTCTTTCTTTCTGAGTTTGAATAAATGAATCGCTGCATTTGGGCTCACTCTGAGGAGGGTGCATTTGTTTGCACATGAAAGAGGGTGCTGTTAAAGCAGCGCCAATTTTTTTTTCTTTTGACTGCTTCTGTCAGCTCCATTATTATTAGCAAACATACTCATGGGAAAATAAATAGTCGATATATTTGTCCAATCGCCCAACCCTACTATTCATTGACTTGTTATTGAGGTAACATTAAAGGTTTTGATGTGCTTGGTAATTTACTGATCATATTGGTTTATTGGCTATCTTATGCGTGAGTTCAAAGGAAGATCTGTAATCACTAATCTGCCTGCTTTCCTGGGTGTTAGGCTGCTTTTCTGTTCTTTATATCACTACCAATTTCCTACACTGTCAATCTCAATATTATGATCATTACTCTAGTCGAGTCATCTTCTTGTTCACTTTCTTTGAGCCAATCAGCCTCTATTTTGCGTGGGTTAAATCTTATTCTCAATTTAAGACTCTCATTCATGCAACCCACCTCCTCTCCATCTCCACCTCACAGACACCTCAGCCAGACCTCTATTCAAGCCTTAGTCTTCATCTTCACCACCACCAGTGAGTAGACTGCAGAGGGTCCTGTCCTCAATCATATTACCGCTGGGATTCCTTTGTGCCATGAATGGTCATCGAAGTCTAATCGCCATATACGTTAATTTCTCTAACTCAATAAACAATATTCAGGTCTTCCAAGTGATCTCCCCTTTGTTTTCTACATAGTGGTATACATACATATCAACTCATCCACTTTTCAGTAGTAGTTATATGTGATTGTGGAATATCTAAGAGGGAAGAAACTTCATGAACTGACTTGTGGCTTCTTATTAAAGCACACGCTCAAATTCAGTGAGCTCATTAGAAGAACCCGTTCTTTCACAAATGTTTGTGAGTGCTTGATTTTATAAACCTATGGCAAGGGGATTTTAAAAGAGCTGAATTCAAAATTAAGAGGTTTTTTTGGAGTGCAGGGTTTGGATGTAGGGGTTAATTTAAAATGTAAATGGTGATGAATAGCTCAGTAGGTAGAGTGGTTGCCCCATGATCGGAAGGTCGGGGGTTCGAATCCACTGTGAACGGCTAACCTGAGGTACCCCTGAGCAAGGTGCTGTCCCTACACACTGCTCCCCGGTGCCCCTGTTTAGTGGCTGCCCACTGCTTCACTGGGTGAGTCAAATGCAGAAAAAACAAAAGTAATCTCTCCATGGGGATCAATAAAGTATGCATTATTATTATTAAATGATTTGTTCTATTAAAACATAAATATTCATAAAAAGTTCCTTGAAATAGTTTGTTTGATGTGTTTGATATTTTGGCAATTAACAAGTGAATGAGTGGGTTACTGACTTTCAGTGGCATCAATTATTAAATCAGTACTTGAGTTTTGGCTGTATCACAGTACTAACACTGAAATTACTTATTACTTCTCCTATTACAAAAAAATAAAAATCTAGTTACTCATGTTATCAACTCATATCAGCTTTTATTAAAGCTGTCAGCAAGAGCGAGCCAAAGGAGATAGAACAAAGAAACTCAGGATGTACTCTTCTCAATGCTGTGTTACGGCATAGGCCATACGTAACCAGGTTTACTGTCAGAAACCTAACACCAAACGTTCACTGCATACCTTCTGTCAGGAAGCAGGTGCTAATTAGTGAAGTCAGGTGGGGTTGCATTTAATTGGAATGAAAATACGCAGACGCATGGGTTTCAGTGGCACACTGAAAAGAAATACCACTCAGCAGCAAAATCTTTCAAAGTGTTGAGAAAAAACTGCATCATGTGTCACATGCTGACAGAAACATATGCTTTGGTGGGAGACAGATTGAAAGAGGGAAAAACTGCGACATCAAGCTCTGCGATGGCGCCATCAAGAAGACAAAAGCGACTAAAAGATCTCCACTACACTCTGTGTTTGAGCTGCGATATGATGCTGTCAAGTTTATTGGACAAACGCTATGTCATGTGAACACACTGACACTGTTGAGCTTTTCAAGTCTCTCCGGTGCCATTAATGACCACTTTACACTGGCATAAAATTACTTTTTTCTCCAAACTTCTCAAATAAAACTGAAAACTTTGCAAATTTTTTTCTTGGTGTCTAAATTATTTATTCACTCAAGTTGTATACTTTATGATGTACTCGGAAATTAATTTTGCGCTTAATTTCATATATGCAAAGTCCACTTAATAAGAGCATTGGCTTATGCGTTTTATTCATTGTCTGCACAAGGCTGATTTTAAAGCCTCAGAGGATAAAGATATTTCTTTGCTGTTGTTAGCAAATCCCAAAAGATCAAAGCTAATGATATGTTAATTTAGCTCCGAGTATGCAACGTGTCTGCGTCTGTGTCTCTCCGTTTCAAGAACACATAGTTTCCTTCCTAGACATACAGTATAAGTATTAATAATTTCATTTTAAACAAGATCGACTGTGGCTTTAACAAACATGAGTCGCTAGCGATTATGGAGACTGTTCTGAGTGACAAAGTAACTCACATTTTTACCCTGGTGGGTATTTCTGGCAGCAAAATAGCAATGGCAGACTCCAAACATGGTGCAGTGGTACTGAAGGTGCATAACTCCCATTGCAACAGTTTAGTTAAACTGTTTTTAATAGTTTTTGGACAACAACAGAACTTCATGACTCTGTGGAAAAAGCTATATCAGCATTTCGAGCCTCATAATATTTGTTAAAAGCATCAATTCATTATTGTTTTTGTTCTAGTACTAGTATTAAAAATGTACTCATTCACTAACAGTCCATTAACAGTCAACCAACCACGTTGCAAACTACACCAGAACCACTGCTGATGAAATAATACAATTCTATTACAGATCCTTTGAGCCATACTAGATGTTACATTGTAATAGTATCAATAAATTATAGAAAAGTCTAAAACTGAACCAAAAACTCTCAGTCCTGCCCATCTGTTTGATGTCCTTCGTGTATGGTGTAGTATCTTTTTTGGACTCTAGCAGAGGGAAGCTTGTTTAACAATTGTTTTTGTTATTTTTGTTGGATCAATTAGGAGAAAAAATAAAGCAAACACCAGCGAAAATTCACTATAATCCATGTGTCTCATCACACATCCAATTGTTTTTGTTTCAGTGGCAATAAACCATTTCTTTCTCTTGGTTTATTAGAGACTGAGACATTATGTGATGTGGAAACAACTTTGCCTTTAGTCATCCCTAATGTCCTTGTTGAAGTGTTTGACACCTGATCAAGACTTTTTTGTGAAGACATACAATGACTGCATGAAAAAACAAATAGGCATGTGGCAAAGGTAAAAGTACTGAGAGTTATATGTGTGAAGATTCAAGTTACTTATAGTTACTTATAGTGGCATCCTTGATGTGGTTTCAAGGGCTTTAGCTTTTAGCTTTCACTTCATTACATAAACTGCTTCAACTGCTTGTTAACACAAATATCTAATACGTCGGTCCATCAGGAACTCAGTGCATTTAACTATGGTCAAGGCAACCTGCTTTTTAAATTGAGCATCACAATGGAAATGAAAGGTTATTTAGGATTTAGGTTACTCTAAAGGTGGCATGGGTTGTGGGTACAAGATATGCTGGTGTGAGTATTTCACTAAATACTTTTCTGTGGGTATTTCCCCTCACAGTCATTTGAGGTTTATAGAAAATGGCCCAGCAACCCAACCACTCATTACAACCAAGATATGCCAAGATATTCTTGAATGTATAGCAGGCTGAACCTTTAGGTAGATGGGCTATAGAAGCAGTAGACGACACTAGGAGTCACTCCTGTTACTTCAGAAGGCTACTGAGGCTATAATTCCCACAGACTAACTAAAAACGGACAAACAGTTGGGAAAACGTCGCCTGGCCTGATGAGCTACCGATTTCTCCCGTGACATTTGGATCAGGGTGGTGTGAGCATAAATGTTCTTGGCACAATTTGGGCCCTGTATTACCAACTGAGCATTGTTTAAATGCCACAGTCTATGTGATTATTGTTACCGACCATGCCTATCGCATTATGACCACACTGTATATATCTTTTGGTGGCTGTTAACAGCATGGTGCCACTAGATCTTAACCTAACAGAGAGACCAGTGAGACCAGAAGAACACCATCATGGATGTGCAGATAAGACCATGAGCATAATGGTATAATGCCAGACAGGGCATCACAGACACTCTTTTTGATATATATGTTAAATGTGCTAGGGCCCTCCTACACATAATGTATTTTGTCTATTTTGACCATATATTTAATAATATTTAACAAATAATGTATTATAATAATGTACTGTTTCTGACACACCCCTCCCTTTCACATTGGTTCGTTCCACCTGTCCGTCCAAGCTACGGTCGCTAGCATACTGTCCCTCGCTATGATGCAGCTCAGACAGTGACAAACGCAGGCATGTCGCATCATACAGGGTATGTTTATTGGGTTAAATTTTATCTGTGAAAAATTGAGATGGCCCAGAAATTTTGGTTTGCATAGGGCCCAGAATTTCTGGCGGCACCCCTGATGCCAGAATGGACCAAAATATCTGAGGAATGTTTTGAGCGCTTTGCTAAATCTATGCCACAAAGAATTAAGACAGTTCTGAAAGCAAAAGGGGTTCGACCCTGTACTAGTATGATGTAACTAATGAAGTATGTTTCTGTATCTCGTTAGAATTTTAACAGATAGAGGATATATTACTTTGCATGAAGCAGTATAAGTATTATTAAGGTTTTGAAGAGGCAGACAATTTATCTGAAGCATCATTAAAAGTTCCCTGTAACATTAACTGTAGTATGTAGAAGCAGCAAGGCTGTGCTTTATAAAAGAGGACTATTTGTGGAATCATTAAATGGTTTTCCAAGAAAAAAAAAACCCCAGAATGGCTTTTTAAATGTGACCGAGGAAACTCTTGTAGGGAAAAAAAATGTGGAACTGTTTTTTGCAATCTCTGAAATGCAGTACCATTTTTGTGAAGATTTTTAGCCTTTCACTGAAGTGCTGCCAGATGGGAGTTGGTACTGTAGCTCACCCCTGGCAGGAATATAGCCTTCGCACACATCCATGCCTCACACCGAAAACAAGCTTTTGACTTCAGATACCAAACAATATAGTTTGTCACATTCTTAAATCATTGTCTTGAAACAACCGTATGAACTAGACTGTTCCTAAAATATGAAGAGGTCTTAAAAACATCCTCGACATATGCCAACCCATGCCAAGGTGATGGAACAGTTGTTGGAGAGGCCTCTTGCACAGAGACTGACATATTCAGCTTACCTGCTCTGGGGCAATAAATATGGAGCCTGTTCCAAAACTGATAAACTCTGTCCACTGGTAGTGTTTACACCAGACTTAAGCCTTGACATATGTTTTGGAAATGAACATCTGCTGAGGCTAGCGATAATCCTATAGGCAGCCCATTAAACACCCGAGGTTCACAGATAAGATATTCAGTATCCCTATATTCCCTCTCAGCCCCTATCATCTTGAAACTGATTTCCAATAACATGCATGGGTCTGAACTCTTAAGCTGTCTCAGGCTAATGCTACTTATCTGGCCTAAAACATTAAGCAAGGTCTTTTCAGAGGTTAAATTCACACTGACTACCCCAATAAACGCTTTAATCATCTCACTTAGTGTCAATGACGGTTTCTCCCATTTATCTGAAAAATCCAGCAGATGGATTTTTAGAGGGGTGCGAGTATAGTGGGTTCACTTTCAGCTAAATCACTAATCTCATCTGTGGATTTCACAGACAGATAATACTGGCTGTGTTTTTCATTCAGTCATATTTTATGTGGTCTTATATTGTAAAGCTGCCACGAACTAAGTGATTATCATTTACTGTGCATATCACCGCACTGAATCACATCAATTTATATTTTGCTTCTGTGAGGTGCAGATGCATTTTTTTTTACCACAGTGAATTTTCTAAACTGTCAGTTATTATGATGCACAGTGTAGTACAGATGTTTTCTTTATAGAAAACAGAAAATCACAGTCCAAGCATTGAATAGTCTCGGGCGAGCAGGTCATTAAGGCAATCACACCAACTTGATGCTTTAAAAACTTGCATCTTGAAGGGTTGGTTTTATTATCCATCTTTTGCTTCTCCTCAAGACCTTCATTTCAAAGTATTAATGCAAAGTTCAGGCACAGAGATAGTTTAAGTAATAAGATTGTGAATGCAGCATCCTCCTCCAGTAGCAAACATATTGTCGGTGTGCTTCATGACTCTGACATTTCAGCGTGGACTTGAGAAATGTTAAAACATGAACGTGTACATGAAGAGGATTATTACCCGTGGGTGGTGAAAAAACCCCCAAAACGGATGATGACAGAGGAGAAGGCTACGTTCAGCGATGAGAGAGCTCTTCATTTGCAGAAGACAAAATGTTGTTGGGTGTTCTGTATCTGTTGGTGTCACAATAACACCATGTTGATGCCACTTAAATAACACAGAAACAAAAGTGCTTCCATTTAAAATAATGGGCATTGCACGGTGGAAATAAGAAAACATTTGCAGCCAGTTATTATCAGTATTTTTAGCACTCGAAACAAGGAAAAGTGTGTGTGTAGTTTAAATAAAACACAATAATAATAATAATCGCTAAACTATATTAAACCTTTGGCAGTTCTGGGGTGTGCTGTACAGTAACTATGTGCATTTACTTCCTCTTAAAGAATTTGTGTTTGTATTTTTCTTCAATAATAACATTTTCTGCATTGTTCTTTTTATATGTATTTTATAACAAGGATGCTCTAAATGTGGTTACCTATAGCTTTGCAGGTTAACACAGATTATATGTGTACTTCACAGAAATACTACAGTATATTTATATTATATATATTCTGACCAGAAGTTCTTTCATCTCACTTTTACTTATTGGTGTTAGCAGTTTTACTTAAGTAATAGCGAAAGTATTTATTCCTCAGCATCTCTGTGTTAATAATATAGGAAAATTAAAACCACATTATGTGGCTTTAGAGAGAGAAAATGGCCCACACAGGTAAACAATGACTTTAATACCATACAGTAAGACTGAGGAGAGCTGCAGATTTAGCCGACCGCTTTATATTCCTTTATACACTTGCTTTCTAAAACAATATTTAAATGAGCTTAAAATTATATTACATTACACACGAATATTGTTATATGCTATGTCTACATTAAATGTCTGTCTTAGGTTAGTGCAAACTAACTGCCTCTCTGAAAGAACATGTGTCGCTGTAGATTTAAGATGAAAAAACACTCCCGGTAAAACAACACCAAGTTTAAGAGTCTAGATTTGTAGTGGGAATTATATAACTTATCAGGTAAAACTGGAGGAGGAAAAACAGATCTGTGCTGGAACAATTCTTCTATATCCTGATATGAGATTTATTTTGGCAAATATTCTATATGAATAAAAGTACTGGTCCAAACATTTTAGTTAGGTTTTTTCAGTCCCACTGATTTTATACATTGATTGTATAGAAACCAAGCACCTAGCCGAGCAGTCTGCCTTTACAAGCATTTGTGAAAAAATGGGCCATTCTGTGGAGCTCGCTGAATTTGAGAGTGGTACTGTAATATGATTCAACCCCTGCAACAAGTCAGTTCAGGAAATATCTTCCCTTTAAATAATCCATGATCAACTGTAAGTGGAAGTGTTTAGGAACCACAGCAACTCAGCCACAAAGTGTCTCACCACGTAAAGTTGCAGAGCAGGGTCACTGAGGGCTGCACTGTGCTTCATGGCATGGGTTTCCATGGCTGAGGAGCTTCCGTAGGTGTGATGTGTAGGTGGCCCAGTACTTTTGTATGTATGGTGTGAAAACATCTGTGAGGGTGGAAAATTATTTTAAGCCCTTTAACACAGACTACATGTCAGAAAACGTGCAAGTTTCCCAAACCACATTTTATCCTGTATTCTTTAATGCAGTATATATTCAGATCCATCCATCCATACCTTTTCTTCCAGTTATCTAATTCAGGGTTGAGGGGAGCCTATCCCACGTGACTTACTGTGTGAGTACATTATGCACCCTCATCTCCAGGTTGCCAGTATATGACAAAAACACAGACAACCATTCAAGCTCACATTCATACTTATGGCCAACTGAGAATTACCAATTAACCTGGAATGTGTGAGGATGCCCTGTCCAGGGTGTACCCTGCCTCTCGCCCTATGACAGCTGGGATAGGCTCCAGCGCCCCCGCGACCCTGAAAAGGAAAAGCGGAAGCAAATGGATGGATGGGTGAGGATGTCAGAGTACCTCTAGATGACTCATGCAAGCACAGGGATAACATGTAGACTCCATACAGAAATTCCCCAGGCAACAACTGGATTCAAACCCATGACTTTTTTGCTGTGAGACAACAGCACCACTGCAGCGCTGTGCTACATAGAATATATATGATATCTATACTCAGATATCCAGTTTATTTCCAGTAGACTAAAAATTTGAACTGATAAAAGAAAAAAAAAAATATATATAAGAAATTCCTGACATTACATCTGGTGGCGTTTATTGAACAGCACAAATACAAATGTATGATCTCTGAAAGAATTAACTGAAAAGGCATAAATGACAAATAGCCCACCATACTGCAATTTTCAAGGCAGGATATAAAGTTGTAAGAGAAAATATGCAGAAAAAAATTCTTTTCAAAAGAACTTTTCAATGTCACTGTCAAAACAAATCTCTCTTTTATTTGATAGCAACGTATTTAGATTTCCACTCTCATCACTAGCTGTGCTACGATGCAAAAACAGAAGAGCTACAACAAAAATGAATAAAAAAAACATAAAACAAATATCAACAAGTAAGTATGGACTTAATATGATACATTATCAACTATATTTCAGTGTTATACCATATATCTAAAAATTGCAACATGAAATATCCAAAAGGTCCTTATAAAAGGAGATATATGTAAAATATGTAAAAATGGAAGACATTATCACTGATATTGATCTATTTTTTCATTAAACTAAAGTCCTGCAACAAGTGCTTGTGTAATAGCCTATATTTTCTGGGACTGTATTATTCACAGACCACTTCTCTATGATTTACCATCACGGAAATATATTCATACCTCACTTCTTTCTGTACTTTTTATGATTTGAACAGAGTTGAGAGTCAAGTTGAAATTTTCTATATTCATGAAGCCAAAATAACAGTCTATTGCACAGTGAGCCTGTGGGGGAAAATGGGAAAGAATAACATAACAAATCCAGACAGAGAGAGCCACATAGCTGTGCCACCACCACTTCCAATCTGTAGCCGGAGATGAGTATCAGTCTGGTCAAAGAGCCTTCCTGTGTGCCGGAGCTGTCCTTGGAACTATTTAATCACAACATGGAACACTGTGGCAAATTGTTGCTTTCTGATTGGCCCACGCTTGACAGCCATGACCATATGGTGGGAAGTGATATACCTACCTGCTATCTTCCCGTGAGTGATGTCTCCAGTAAAAATGATTACTTCATTTAACCACACATTATTCGGTTGGATAGGGGTTGGAGCAAAAATAAAAATTTATTAGGCCACTGGGCGGCAAAGCGCAGCGCATCAGCTGAGGCTTTGGAGTGTTTGCATCTTACCTCAAATTTGAATATTTTCTTAAAAAGATATTTATAGCATTTTTCGAGCTTAAAAAAAGAAACACGTCGGACTTTAAAATATATTTTTTCAGTTTCAGAGTTTTCTTAATGATTTTTAATATCTGTGATATTATGAAAGGTGACAAAGCCATTTTTGTCTTAGCGCGTTGGTAAAGATCTATATAAAGGGTCATTAGATGAATCTAAGGTGTCTGAAGATAATGGAAATCAAATTTCCATTATCTTCAGAACTATTTAGTGGGCTTATTAAGTTTTTCCTCATGAAGTATTCTGTGAACCCCCTATTTAGCTTTTCACACTCTTTGTATTAACAGTCAGTAATTGGTTTCTAATACGCTTTAATATCATAATATATGTGTCCACAACTGTTAGTCCTCCTATATTTTTTTTCAGGATACATACATCGTTACTTCTTCGAGCCACTTGATATTATTGTTTCACTATCCTATTGTATATTATTGTACACAGGCATCCTTATTGTATATATTGTATTTCTTATATTGTATGTATATCTCTGTCTCTCTTACTGCACTGAGCATGTGTATGACAAAAGTATTTCCCTCGGGATAAATAAAGTTCTTCTTATCTTATCTTATCTTATCTTATCTTATCTTATCTTATGTTATATGCTTCAGATGTAATCAATAAAATGTATTTATAGGAAAAAGGTTTACAGTAATACAAGCTTAAAATGCTACATACGTGTACGTCAGAAAATAGAGGCATGCACATGTCATAATCACATTTATATTCCTGTAACAACATTATTGAGTGTAAATAGGTATTGTAGTTGTGGGGGTGGGGTAAAAGTGAAAAATTAGATAAAATAAAAAAAAATCATAGCTGAACAGTTCAGAAGCTATATATATAATAAATAAAATAAAATAAAACTTACAAAGTGCTCACAAGTTACATATAATGACTAATGAAATGAGATACAGAAAGGAGGGCCTCCATAAATAGAATTCCCACTTATGGTCAGTTTAAGAATAGCAAGTGAAAAAAAAAATGAAGTGAAAGTGTCCTGTTTAGTGATATTTGCCAGACATTTGTACAGTGATATGGAAATTACATTTACATACCACATGTCTCATAGAAGCGCAGATATGTGGCATTTGGGTAAATGTCACCCGAAGGAATAAACAATCTCAGAGTTTCATTTCACATCCACGGACCATTATTCATTAATGCTGACTGACATACACTGCAATTAGAAAAAACAGTAATATACTGTTAACACCACAAAGCCACTAATAAATGCCAATAAATGATCTTTGGTGGTAGAAATCTTGTGTTAAATGATGGCAATTTAACGCAATTTAACGGGGATATAATTCAGCAGTGTGCAGCGTGTAAACCTCAAATTACTACACGTCATAGCCTTGGTCAGCCATGAAACCGACAAATTTAATAATGTAGTCATATCATTCTTGAAAACGCTGTGCTATTAATGTTGAAAAAGTTACGTTTTTTTAATGTGCCCATTGCGTGCGAGCACAGAGACAATATTAAGTTGCAAAAACTGAGCTATTGTTTTAGCTAAGTGAATCCCAAAGACTCTTAATACGTTACCCCATGACACAGGCAAATATACAGCTGTAAATTGAATATTAAGAAGAGCATGCGATTATATTAATCTGATAAGGTAATAAAAGAGAAGTAATTCGGGGCTTTCAAAGGCTCAGTGGAAAATCATGTGTTTTCCAGGCAAACATTAAAATGAAACATTAAGTGCTTAGTTCAAGGGCTTTACTGTAGCTGCAACAGTCACTTCGTCACTTTTGTCATGACAGCCCACAGAATCTTCTTTGTCTTGTTGTAGTTGTTGACCTTGCCAGTTGAAATGACAGTTTGGTATAGAAATTATGAGTTCTCTTTTCCTCTCTGAGTACAAAGATAAATTCTACAAACAAACTTCTATTTCACTGCCAGTATGCCCTGTTAAGTACAGAGGCGAGCTGGCGTGTTTGCTGATAGAGTAGGCTGCTGTATTCTGCACTGGCATTCTTATCACTCAGCTATAAATCAGTCATAACCCACTGGCGAGCTATGACAGACAATGTTGTTCTGGACCCAATCATGAATTTATTTTTCCGTGTTTACACTTCACCTTTATGATAACTGTTTTATTTTCACTTAGCCACCTACATCACTGGGAGACACACTTTCATCATTGAATAGATGGAGTTTGGTCGAAGACAGACTGCGTGCTTCTATTTTCTAGTGAGCAAAAACATTTGCATTATGTTTACACGATTGAGCAATTTACCTTGGACTATAGGCTCGATTTCTTTCTTTATCAGCCTGAGATTCTAAGGAAATATATTCATCAAAACCAGATAAGAAAACATCAATATGATGGTGAGTTTACTTAAAGTTTGTGCAAGACTATTCTCAAGTTTAGATTGCTGTTTTATATCATAGAAAATAAAATTGTCGCTCAATCCATGTGCAGATTTTGTGTTCCACACTGTTTATATTCGACATTAATATCCAGCAGAAGAAATTTGTCAAACATCTTCAACCCGTTTCTAAATAAAAGCATTTCTACAACCTCCTGTTTGTTACAATCCTTTAAGATTGATGATGAACCTTTTAGTCAGCTACAGATATTCCAGTTGTCAAAAGCTATCAGGGAAATGGTTCTCTATGACGAGCAGATTAAATTCACTGCCTCATCTCCTTAAATGATTTGACAAAGTTGAAAAATTAAGCATATTTTGCTCTCATTCAAAATTCTGTGAGGCACATCTTCATGACCCAATAATTGCACGGAGATCTCTGGTGCCTGAAGTAGCCTAAAGTATATAGAAATAGGCCCATGATTGGAAGGTTATTGGTTTAAACCCCTGATACCACCAGCACCTTGAAGGGGAGAATGAACAAGAGCTACCCTGTCTTTCTCACCACCTAATGTTGAGCTGCCCTTGAGCAAGGCAATTAACTACTCTGCACTGAAGACTCAGTGGCTGATATAAGGAGGATGTCTCTGTGCATGGCAGCTCCCAGATGTGAATCAGATGTGAATGCACATCATTATGTGTCTGTGAAGCAGGCCAAGTCTGAAAAAGGTTGCGTGAGATCAGCAAGTTCACTTCCAAAAAATAAAAACCCGACCTATTTTCATCAAGCTGAGTGCTGCAAGTAACAGTAGAGCTCATGCAGGCGATTGCCAAGGATTGGTTTCAGGAATGATTCGGTTGTGTTTTAATAGATCAGTATGTGCTGAATTACATCTGATGAAACAATGATCCCTGCTATTGTTGCAGCTCTATTCACCCTTAAAACAGCAAAGAGTGAAAGCATATCGCTTCACATCCAGCTAAAATTAAAGGTGCTCAAGAGCGAGTCTGTAACTTGAATGTATAAAATGAAATGGATTGCTGTTCTCTGTGTAAGCTGATTTCTGTACTGGGCCATTGTTTGTGAGGGAGGCAGTGCTACTATGCGACATCACTCTATTGCCAGCAGTGTTTTTCTAGTTCCAGCACCTCCAACAGAGTGATACATCTTCTCCCTCACGGCTTGCTACTCATCAATTTCAGATTGAATTTATAGCTGTATTATGAATCAATCAACGTATTAACTTTATAGCTGTTAACTGGTCATTAAATAAAAATATGGGACAAGACTTTGACACACTATTAAATGACTGAGATTAAAAAAGCAACAAAAAAGCCTCACAAACAAACCAACAACAATAAAAATGCGTGGGGAGGGAGCCACATCAGCGATGTTGTATTATTTATAGTTAAAGCTATAGTTTATGATGTTTTCTCACTGGAGGTTTGTTCACACATCTTTTTATTATGTTTGAGTTTCTATTGAGTTGAAGCAAAAAGTACCAAGTACAACTCAAGCCTTCTAACAATAAACAGTTTTGAAGTACTAGTAATCAGAGATTGGCAGTAATGTGTAATCCGATTACTTTTTTCAAGTAACGAGTAATGTAAGGGATTACCTTTGTAAAAAAGTAATAAATTACTGTTACTTTCCCGTAAACACGCTGCGTTACTAAACCGTTGTGATTTTGTTTGTGAAAGCGTCTCATGACAATAACCTAAGCATGTGTGACGTCTGTGGCAACAACAGGCGTGTGTAGATCAACAATAAATAATATAGAGTGTGGATGAGAGTACAAACATGTAGCGTTCAAAGCGTCGAAGTACTTACATTACTTCAACTTTTTTTGTGGTGTTTTTTAGGGGACAAAAACATTAGCGTCCGCTGTACACTTTACATGGGAAGAAAACTTCTTTCTACAGCGAAAAAGTTACCTGACATGATGGCTGCTGCACTGGACACTGCTCCACTCCTGCTAAACAGGGGAAATTAGACTTAAGAGCAACAGGACTTAGTGTCACTGAATCTTTGAATTCATTTATTTTTTGCTGTGTTTTACTTGCATCTATTTGAAAGAATGAGTGTAAACACAAAAAAAATAATTGATATGACATGCTGGAATATGCAGAAAACAGGTTTAAATGGTAAACAAATTTCTTCAAGTCAAAGACTGTTGCATATATTTTAATTTTTGCTTAATGCAATGTGCATAAAGCTAAAAGATTAAAACTAAGAAAACAATTTTAAAAAGAGACTTTCCATTTGTAACGGTAACAGGATTGTAATGTAAAAGGATTACTTTTTAGGAGAAGTAATCAGTAATAAGAAACTAATTCCTCTTTTCAAGTAACTTGAACAACACTGCTAGTAATTCTCTATAAGCCATTTTATACTTCTAGTGGACCGTGGGAAATCTTGAACTTCTAAAATACCCACTTTCAAGTTATTGCAACATTTACTTTAAATATTTAACTATATCAAATAGTCTTACCAATACTGACATTCCCATGTTGTTGTCGACCTAAAATAATATTCTGACAATAGTCATTCTTCTTTATGAGTACTTTGACAGTGCACCTGCACTACATTAGGCTTTTAGTAATTTTGCACTTTTACTGAATGCAGAACTTTCACTTACTTCCAATACTTCCAGTGCTGTTGGGGATATTTTAATTAATTGGCTTTAGTGTGCATTTTTTTCTCCCTTTTTCCTCTTCCTGCCCGGCAGGTGTTGTTGTTTTTATGCATGATTGATTGCTTGTTGTACTTTGTGAGTCTGTATGCAGGTTTGTTGTCATGTACTTCATTACTTCATGACTTGTCCAAAAGGAACCTTTGGAGGAAG
>VUQR01013569.1:7665-22601 GCA_015108515.1 Hemichromis elongatus | reverse complement strand
TGTACACAAGCAAATGGGCATACACAAGTTGTTTGCTCACATGGTTTATATATTATATAATATAATACATAAACTATAATATTTCAATTACAGTAAAATGGGAAACTAGCAGAAGCTGTAAAGTGAGGTAATGATAGAAATAAATTGCGAACAGCTGCTATCTCACTCCAAATAATTTAACCTCCATCAAAGTTGGTTAAAACACACTTCTGCTTCAAATATATTTGGGATTGGGACTGTGTAAAACTGTTTGTTTGTTTTAAGTCCTTTGGTTTAATAAAGCTACGAACATTAATGATTGCATTCTGTCTGTGCTGGGGCTCTGAACTCTCCTGAGTTCAGAGACAGAAAGAGATCTAACCCCAAAGCAGGAGATTTTTAATTGCTATGGCATAGCTCACACCATTGGGCCTCATTTGTATGTTCAGGTGAAGGAGCAATTTGGTCTAATGCATTGACACAGATCATTTCCCTTCACCTCTTCTTGAGCTTCTCACCTCACTTCATCAGCAGAAGGTGGACAGGCAGAGAGAGTAATATACTGAACCCATCTGTTCATCTGTCAGACCTTTTCTCCTCACAATTTATAGCACATCTATTTGTTGAGGTGCCTTCCCTCCTACAGAGGCCCCGAGAGAAGCTGCAAAAGTGAACAATTCTCACACCAGTTTCACAACCTGCAAGGGTGATTTGATGAGTCGAGCTGGATCATTTGTGATGGAGGCTTCAAATGCATTCTAGACTAATGGCAGTCAAGGCTACAAATTGCACCCACTTACACCCATATCTTGGTAAGCCCACTGTCTGATCCTGTCTGAGAGCAGTGTGCCTGACTCCATCGAGACAGGTGTGCTTCTGGCAGCTCCCTCTGAAGTATTGTCAGGCATCTTTTAGCAGTTCCAGGCTTTTCAAAGGCAGCCAGAAAGACAGGGTGGCTGATCCTGAATCCACTAAACCAGTTGCTTCCTTTGATTTTCTTGCTGGGTTCACTTGGTTTGGATTATGAAGTCATCTTTATATGCGCACCCATATTTTCTCCAGCATGAAGCCAGAGTATGTGCCATCTGACACAACCTCTAAAACAACTGCTGATTAACAACAGAAGGGCAATCAATTCCCTCTATCAGCAAGCTCAGGCTTCACCATTACTCTTATGGCAGACATATGGTCATTTTTTTCACTTTGCATAAATAATCGTGAACACTTCTGTGCCTGTGTTGGAGGTCTTCCACTAGTGTTGCCACACTGCATTAATGCCCAACATCAGGTTTCAGATATGTATTTATTGAGCAGCTTAGAGACCTGGAAAAAGGTCCATTTCAATGTTTAGTTTTGATGAACATTGATAAATAACCTTGACATGCATTCAGATAAAACCACTCATGCAGAATACACTTTTCTGCATACCGACAGGACACTCATTTCTCACTTAAGTATTTAGTACTTAGTTATGATATATGCATGGAAAAAGACAGCAGACATAGTCAAAACCTCCTACGACAGCCAAAGTGTTCTTATTAGTCCAAAGAGTCATGCCACTAGCTACTTCCATGATGATAGGTGTAATCGCATGCACATACACACCTCATCTCCAGAACTCCAAGCACTGATTATCTGAATATTTAAGTGATCACTGTGAAACTGCCAACTGTCTCTAACTCTGGCCCTTCTCCAAAACTGTCTCTCCCAGCTCAATCTTCTCTACAAAGTGTCACTCCATATGAAGTCACACTCACAGGATGAGGGTATAAATATACAGGCAGGGATTGGGTGGTACACTGACTCACTGTTGTTTCACAGCAAGAAGGGCCTGGGTTTATGCATTGACTAATGACTTTATTTACACTATTTAAACAGTTTTTACTACCCCAAATAACATACATGTAGGACATAAGGAATACTTGGCCAAGATGGAGTCCCGAGAACAGGACCTGGTCCTGGTAATGGTTTTATGAAGCTTCCCACTGCTTATAAATAATTAGAATGTGAATATCCATCCATTCATCCGTGGGGCCTCCTCCAGGTAGGACCATGCATGGAAAAGGGCGAAATACTTGGTTCTTCTGAAGCATCTCACACACCAAGGAACGGAGTAGACTGGCGGGGCAAACTTCCATGAACTCTTGAATACCCTTGAGATGATAGAGTTAGTCCAGGTGTTCTTATTGTTCCTATTGAATCTGAGGTTCCACTGATAGCTGGACTCTCACCTCCTCTGTATACCTTGTATAGTAGTGCAATTGCTCTAAAGGGAAACTTGGAGATCACCATCCGCCTCAGGGAGTTAACTACCTCAGTGACCTCACCCCCATTCATCGTCGCCCTGATCAAGAGACTATGCCTTCTCTATGTAAGCATATGGATTTAAGAGATCCTTAAAGTATTTCTTCTAATGGTGGACTACATTCTCAGTTGAAGCAATCAGCACCACATGTAGACTGAACACAGTGTGAGTAGATCACAGTTTTACTCTTTTGAATTGCCTGCCGGTCTGCCAGAATTGCTTCGAGGCTGACATTTGTTTTTCTTGCCTATTACTCAGTTGTATATAGCACTTGTATTTATATTCTATTTTGTTATATTGTATATATTATTCTATTCTATTTTATTCTATTGTATATAGTATTTTATTTTATTTTATTCTATTCCATTCTATGCAATATCAAATTCTTCTTACTGCTGTAACGATACAAATTTCCCACTTGTGGGACTAATAAAGGTCATCTTATCTTATCTTAAAGTCTTGTTCACCGAACTCCTTTCCCACTCAAATTTTTTCTTCAGCTACTGCCAGAACTACACTTTACATGAGTTCCCAACTCCCACACACTAACCAAGCCTGATAGGACTCCT
This sequence comes from Hemichromis elongatus, assembly GCA_015108515.1. Taxonomy (NCBI): domain Eukaryota; kingdom Metazoa; phylum Chordata; class Actinopteri; order Cichliformes; family Cichlidae; genus Hemichromis; species Hemichromis elongatus. The sequence goes on along the minus strand of VUQR01013569.1, from coordinate 19,748 downwards.
TCAGCTTCCTAAGCATCCCTCGGAATGCTATTAGGGTGGAAATTAAAGATCTTGCAAATCAGTGCCTCTGCTAGATGCTCTCGGTGCACCATCCCTATGATGATGGTGCAGCAAACTGGGGAAGATACAAGTATTTCCCACTGGTAAGGTAAGGATCCTGAACCCTTACTTCAAGAGCTAGTTTCACCAGCTGGCGAGTAGACCTCTAAGGGCCTCTCCCTTGACTTTCAAAAGGTATTGAATACATGTTGCCAACCAACATTGCACCCCTACTGTGCACAAGAGGGCAGGTCCATGCTGTGCCACTAAACCCCGTGGGCTAAGGCGCAGCCACTAGGTGCTCTCCCATGAGCTCCAGGCCAGGGTCCAGTAATACTGTGCCAGGCAGGGTAAATGGGTCCCCTGACTACTTAGGGGTTTTGTGAAATGCTCTTCTGGACTCTGAGTTGGCTTTGGAGACCCTAACTGGGGGAAAAAACTGCTGACAACATAGCACCCAGGATCACCTGACACATAAACCCCCCCACCAGAGTAAGGTGGCAATTCACAAAAGGAGGAATGGGAACATGGTTGACAATTACCACTATCACTGTGCAAAATCTGGCTCTAAAACAGTGTGTACATACAAAGACAGAAACTCTGTATACACATTCAGATTCTTACAACTGTGCGTATTGATTTTCCTGTCTTATAAAACTATTCCACAACGTATAAACCTCATTTCCACTTTCCATTTTTGGGCCATGATTGGATGCATACACGCCCTTATTTCATTAATTTCATCAGTTGCACAGAAAATCACTGTTTGCACTGCAAGTTATTTGACACAGCAATGAAAAGAACAAGAAAGAGAAAATGCAATACCACTAAGTGTGAAACTGATACATAGAGAAGTGTAGAAAAGAAATGTCTGCTTTGGAATCACAAACAGAAGAAAAAAAACTATTAAAGGAAAAAAGTAACACAGCCTATCAGCACTATAAGTTCAGAGCAACAAACTCATGCGGAGAAAAAAGTTCACACAATGAAAAGTAGACTGCATAGCTGCATAGTAGAGAAAAAGCAGCTATAGTAATAATAATACTGATAATAACAATAATAATGAGTCTGATAAGGTGTAGCACTGTTAAACTCTAAAATACATAGGAAGGTGTGTTAGGAAGCCGAAAAATATAAATTATTAAATTATTAAAAGTATGTGTCATCTTATGTTTTTACCTGCTGTTTAGTAAAATAGGTGGAGCTTCCATTTGTTTAATGTGGGTGGTTTTGGTACATTAGGGATTGTTTGTACATCTGGCCTCTGGTGTAAAAAGTTCAGTGTAGCAACAGAGCTGTTCTCTTCAACCATAGCTTAGCTGACAGCAGTATGTTTGTTAGTTTGATACTTGTATCTGCATTACAAAGTGAAAAGCAAAGCGAGTGCAGGAACATTGGTGTGTTTTTCTTCCTTTATTTCATTTTTGCCATTCATTTATTTGCATGGTGGCAGGGTGGAGGCAGCTGTAGATAGGGCTGTATTTTAGTTATTATTTTCTCAATTATTAGATTATTTGGGTTTTACGTTAGGGATATGCAACAAGCCTAAGCCAAAACTAGAACTGCAATATAAAAGTGTATGTTGTGGATGTGAACACTAGACCAGTAGCTGAAAAGCTCTGTGATTCGGCTCAGACCCTTTTAATACTGTCAAAATTTTTCCCATCATTTGACACATTTCTGTTATAGTACATTCAACAAGATTGTATCAAAGATTATTTTAACCTTTTAAAAGGTAAATTGAACTGATGTTTATTTTTTCCCCGTTCATGGCCTCTCCATAAGGACTTATAGTCATGAACTTGTTTAACATTAACATCGGCCCATATATGCTACATATCATTAGCACCCACTGTCACTGTGCACTTGAAATGATTATCAACTTTATTCAGATTAGTCAATTTTGTCTGCAAATACAGGATACTAAGTTATTACAAATAATACAAAAGTTTGTCAAACTAAGTCTGCTTTGGTTTTGGAAAATTGACACATTTCTGTCTTTATTGTATTGAGTTAAATGTAAGCTCAAAGTAATGTGACATTTCAGTTATATTAGTATCTGATACATATTTCTACAGATGTTGAGCCAGGCATCAGCCGTCCATGGCACATCCGTTTGGAGTGACAGGCTGCCGTTCTGATTTAAGCTAATAAAAAATAACCTCTACTTTGCCTCGAGACCCGACGTGTTGCATATGGGTATGCGGGAGGAGCAGCAATTTATTTCTTCACAAGGGGTCACTTGTATTTTTAATAATTCATCCAGCATATGTTGAGATGTCAGCTGCTATGCTTTGATCAAAAGCCAGGCTGTCTCTCGCTGAGCCATCAATTTCCACTGAACGTATTTGAACTTCAGCACACACCTGTCATGAATGTGGCGCTTTCTTATAATCCACAAGGTTTTTTAAAAAACTTTTATAAAACTTCTGCAGTCCATGTAAATAAAGTTTATTATCATTTTCACATTGTTGTAATAAGTAGATGGCAAAGCAGTTGTTGAGAGAGGCAGAAAGAAATGCCTCAGAGAGAACAAGGCTGAAGAAGTGGAATTTTCACATCTACTGCCTTCTGCTGCCCTCTTGGGATGTCTAAGCTCTGGCTCGTCTCTCTTGGCCTTGGTTTCTTCTCACTGCCTGCCAATGAGCTTTAACAGGAAAACTTTTAGTTGGTTCTGGGTCATATTAGGTCTATCACTTCCCTCCTCCATGTTACTGGATTCGCTGCACACTTTGCTGTTTGCATTTTGGTTATTTGCCATATTTTTTTCAATTGGAGTGCAAAGCTGTTAATGTTTCTGTGATTTGTCTGTTAGGGGGCATTCTGGACCTCAATTTCTGTTCATCAGGAAATTATGAAGAAGAATTAATTTTACTCATAGCCTAGTGATAACTTTGTTTTTTTATTTACACTTTACATGTTACTACAGGTGATAAGTGGTTGTGTTAAAACAGATAAAAGATCTCAAAAAGAAAGCCACATCCTTCTGCATGGTATGATAGAGGAGCTTATTCAGATGGCAAATTAAAAAGAAAAAGTACAACAGATTAAAATCAAAATCATATACTCCTCAGGGAATAAGAGACAAAGATGCAAGTCCGCTAAAAATACATATTAGAAATTTCTTTTATTTGTACTTTCACGGGAAGTTGTGATATTGCATCTGACACCAGTTTTTCAAGAGCCAGTTTAGTATTCATACAAACATAATTAGATTGTAAGCGGACAAAGATATTTCCCACAAGGTAGTAAAGGGTAGTTGGATAATAAAGTTATGTTTCTATGGCAACTGCTGGCACCGACAGAATATCAAGGAAGAGTGAAGAGCAGAGGAGGGAATAGACAAATTCACGAGGATCTGTGTGCCTCTTCTCTCCTAAAAACGATACTCTCCTATAACCAAATTTTCTTTTTTTAATGTGTATAGTTTGAATCTTTGTATAAACAGCTTTCGTTTAGTGTTTTTAAACTATTTATTAGTAGTATCATACTGTTATATTAAAATATACAGCAACCTTTAGTAACCTAATCCTTCTTAACTTCTGTATCGTAACAGTAAAGTGTTTTTTTTTTAATTAAAGCCCCACTGAGCTTGGAAACTGAGCACTGATTTAGTGCTATTAATGGGATAATTACATGATATTAAAGAGGTAATATTAGTACATGTTATTGGGCTATACTATCAGCCTAAAGCTATCAAAATCACCTGAAACTTCAATAATAATGGTCCAAAACTTCCATAACTATAAATATAATTCTGAACTTCATGTTTTCTTTTATTTTAAGGTAACACTGCGTTACCTGGGAACACCGTATCTGTGTAATAACTAACTAATTGGCAGCAAAATGCAAAAATTATCTATTGCTGTGCTTAAGTTCCTATTTAATTTCCTGGCAAAATTTGATTAAAGAAACTTTAAGAATTATGAATCAAGCATGGGTTTGGCTGTACGACGAAACCACTGGGAGCTGGAACTTTATTACACCAGGTTTATCTAATATGTTCCATACCCAAATGAATTGAAGTGATGGTTCACAAAAGCTTTATTGATTGAGCAAATCACAATGCTGGGGTTATGTAACCACGCTGTGATCACAGCATGGACAAACCAGAGCTTTGAACAGAAATCAACAATAATAAAGTGCCATGCTTTAAAACCCTGTTAGATATTAGATATGGATATTCTTGTAAACAATATCTGAAAATTAATTGCTATCCATTAACTTTTATTAATTAAATACATAAAAGTGACAAGAGTAACCTACCAATAACAAATTCTAGTGGAGTATGTGAAATGTCAAATGATGAGAAGCCCTTATACCAAAAAGTATCACTAATGGGAAGCAACCCTAACTTTAACATGCTTTATGAATAATCAGATTACTTTAAGGTAATTTAAGTATGCTTAAAATCTGTTTAAGGACAGTTAAGAAAGTGGTCAGCATGACAAAAAGGCAGTTTGGCTTTAAAAGAATAATTTTGATGGTTAAGCACTCTTCCTTACAAACACAGGTTACTTAATATTACCAGGATTAAAAACATGATTCATTTATGCAGAAACCAGCATGTGTTCCCAGCAAGTATACAGCTTTCAGTGTATACCTTCAAATGAGGAGGATTTGAGCACTGTAACATACTAAATAGTTTTGCCCTATCATTTATTTTATATATGTTTCCTAAATTTTTTTGGAGTAATTCCCTGTTACATAATTTTCAGTCTGCATGCATCCTTTTATGTTTATCTAAAAAGCTGTTACATAGTTATTATTTCCAAAATGACAATTTGTTATGTTCCCTCATTTTTATTGCTTTTAAGATTCATTTCCTTATTATTTACCAGCTGCAATGAATCAGCTTTTTAGATGTTTTTGTATTTTTATTTACTTGACAGAGTGTGGAAATATGAGAAATATACTAAACTCAAGATTTAACAAAGCTGCTGTCTTTTAGGTAAAACGCCTGTTTTTATGAGTCGTGATGGGTGGAGCCTATCCCATCTGTCATGAGGCAGGAGGCTGGGTACATTCTGGATAGGTCACCTGTCTATTACAGGGCAAACACAGAGAAACACAAACACTCACAGTCAAATTCAGTAAGCTAATATGCATGACATTCCCTTTGCAGTCATAGGGAGCTGGATTTGAACCCAGGACCTTCTTACTTTTTTGCCTGTTAGCTAAAGAACAGTGAACAGAGCTTCATGCTCCCAACTTTATTGAAACAGTTTGGGGATGGCCCTTTCTGTTCCGACATGACTGTACTCCAGTGCACCAAGCACACTCCATAAGTTGAGTTCGGTGTAGAAGACCTTGACCGGCCTTCATGGAGTCCCGACCTTACCCGACAGAACGCCTATGGGACGATTTAGAGTGAGACTGCAAGCCAGGCCTTGTCTACCATCAGTGTTGGACCTCACACCTGCATCCTGCACAAACCTAAATACAACACCAGCTTTGTGTCAAAAATTACAAAAATGGAAATGTCAATTTATTTTTTATGCATCTAAAAGAATCTTTGCTTTTATTGTGTTAAGTTTAAGCTAAGAGTGACCTTAACCCCAACAGTAACCTTTTTCCAGTGCTGCAAAATGACACAAATAGAGATTGAGATGACATATGAAAGATGCCTGAAGTGGTTTGCTATTTATACATACTCCCTTCATATCATGTTATCATGTTGGTGAAGCATACTGACCCTTCATCGCATTTTTAATACAAACTGTAATCTCTAAATACTATGGGTTTTTTCAGGAGCATTTTTACATGAAAAAAATGTAAAAACTTTGTTATGTGATTTATTGATCTACCATTGCAAAATAAAATTTGTCCAGATGTCATACTTGCCACATTGTAACGTAACTGTTTGTCATATTCAATTTATCAAACAATGAGTGAACATTCATAATACATGCAAGATGCTCTATAAAAGAAACGGCATTGAATGCTTTCATTTTTAACGCAGTTTGGCCCTTGAGGTAGCTACATCTACAGCAGGCTGCACACACACTAATATTAATACATTTATTTATGTTATCATTCAAGACAGAAGATTACCAACACCACACATGTCTGTCTGGGTCCCTGATCCTATACATAACTGATAATAATCATAGAAAAAATCTCTTTCATATGTCCCTCTACTAGCATTGCCTAGCCTGAGAAATGTTAGCTCACAAAAAGTAGAGACATATCTGAGCTGTCAGACGTTGTCTAAAGGTTGGCACCAAGAAAAGTTAATATGGAAAGGTTATCAAATGTTCACCACACTTGCAAAAATGAACACCTGTATTCTGCCATAATTATTGATAACAACATCTGGTTGAGAAAATATATATTTTGAATTCACATCAAACTGCTTTACACACAGATTAAAAGTGGATGACTCAAAGATTGTTTCTACAGTCCTGATAGGATGTCTATGACATTTTTTTCATGCCTAACCATATGGGCTCATTTGTTAATCCACTATATCTGCATTGCATTTTACAGCTGCGTTTAATTAAATGGATCTGCAGGTGTAAATGGGTTCAGTCATTGTATTCAAGTAAAAGACTGGGGCACTTTTCATGATTGTTTTTCTTTTTAGAGGAAAATATTGTACTTAATAGCTTAATATAACTAACTATATTTACTTGGGGGTCAGAACACTTTTCAATGCACTCTTACTGTAGATCAAGGCAAGTTTACTTTGGCCAGTGAAAGCAGTATTGGTAATTTTGACACATTAACATAAACAAGCTTTTAATTTTGGATTATTAATATCACCGTTGCTGCATTTGTGTATTTTTAAATCTGTTTGGAGCATACACATTATCACTAATCAATTTTAAGAATAATTCACAATTGTATCCCACAGTTCTACATTCAGGAGAAAAACATCACACGCTAACCTTTATTTTTTAATGGAATGGCTACATATTAACAGATACTATCTTTGTTGGACTCCTATGAAATGGTGTTTTATTTTTAGCAGAGTAGCTGTTTAGCATTTAGATTAAGAGGTTTACTGTTGAAGATTCTTTAGTCTTTTAAATTGAAAATTACTGATTCCACTATATTAAATTATCACTTCAGTTTATATATATTTTTTGCTATAAATACAAATAAAGCACAACATGGAAGGTGCAAAAATATCTACTGCTTATAACAAGCATGGAATAATGATCAAATACTTAATAAATGATTAGAAACACCCCAAAAAAGAAGTGCCTGATCTTAGAAATAAAATGATCACAAACTAGCTATAGAAAAAGAAAAAAAATCTGATGCTCTTCAACTGAGAAATACTGTAAAGCTGCATGCAACGTGTTTGTTAGGATTGCTGAATATACACTTTGACCATTTTACCCAAATGTTGCACGGCTGATTTTTCAGTTATTTCCAGACATATATATGATACAAAATATCCCTTTCATAGACTGACTGTAAAAAATTATTTTCTTCTGCTCCTTTCACTTTAAAGGACAAGTTGATGACGACACACATTTGAAAATGATTTCCAGAACTGTGAAATTTATGTGGAAGTTTCTTATCCTGTAATCCAGTCCCACTGGCAGAACAAGGGAAATGTTTTTGCATATGTTAAATACACATCTAGTTACTGTAAGGTCGATTTTCTTGTGGAGAAATGACGTCAGTACTCTAGTTCTCATGTTGAATTAGTCCTTAGCTAATTTGTGATAACTAAAAACAATATGAGAAATTTCATACTATTATTATCTTTTCAATTATATGATACATAAAGTCTCTCTTCAGGTTTTCATGGTAATTTAATTTATGCACACAGTCTTCAAAATGTGTAAGCAGGTAAATCTAATCACAGTTAACCAACACGTATACTGCATTAAGCAACAATCTGAAATACATGTTAACTTGTACCATTATGATTGTGGGTCCTATAAGATTCTGTCAGTTTTGATTAATTACCAGGATGTCCCACTTATCACAGTAGAGCTTAATTAAACTCTCCATTTGCATTAGTGCTCAGTGGACCTTTGATTAACACAAGCTTTGGTGGATAATTTAGATATGTACCACGAAAAGGAGAAATTACATTTGTACAGTGAAACATGAATATGAAATTGTGAATGATCTGAGCTGAGTCTGCAGGATTCTCAGCACAGCCTGATCATTAGGACGAGTAACGAGTAAATTTAGTTGCTCTGATCAGTGAAAGCTTGATCTAAATCATCTGGTGCAAATGACAAAAATTCCCAGAGCTGCAGAGCGGTAGTTAATAAAACATGAATTGCAAGAGGGAAACCCTCACAACACTGACATCTGAGCTATTCCAACAGTAAAGTTTGACACTGTATACATAGTGCTAAATTACCTGCCAAACACCCTGATATCCTGCCTACTATTTTTCTCAGTACATGAGGTACCATTCACCCCTGTGAAGTGTATTTATTTTCCCACTGTGTCTTTCTGAGTTGTGAACCTCATCCGGCCTGGGAACAGCAAAGAAATGCAGCATCACCTCGAGCAGAAAGAAAACAAGAACCCTGAATTATTGTTGGAAGTTTTGTCCTCACTGAATCTGGCTTTTTCTTAAAATAAACTTTTTCACTCTTTGCGTGTGTTCTTCGCAGGGTATACCTATTTAGTTCTGTTTGTTTATATAGAGTTTTAAAAAATATGATTTCTGAGAGAAAATGAGATTGTAGATTAAATTAATGACAAAAACTAATAAACACATTTTTATGGTTATTAGTAATAAATGTATTCATATTTATTAGTAATAAGCTTTTTTTCATTTTCATGATCATTTACATCTTTCATTAGATAAATGTGGATTCTGGGCAATATTTCCTAATTCCAGCTGCTCCAAAGTGATAAATAATTGTGGTTTGGTCTGTTGGATAGACATGACATTTGAAGACATCTTTTTAGACATTAGATAATCAAATCTGGATAATTAGATAATTTCAGAGACCAGTGAATTAACTCTAAAATAACAGATTGATTGGTTGTAATGGAAAAAAGCATTAGTTTCAGTCCAGTAAGGCCCAATATTGGCTATAGCTAATTTTACTGGAAGAAAGGTGTAGCATTTATACAATGGCGTAATAAAACAACCTCTGCCTTAAGCTGAGAGTAATGGTAACAGATAAATTAACCGTTGTTATGTGAGCTGATAATGCAACCAGTAAATATGCTTATCTCATAAAGGTTGCTCAATTATATCTAATTACTGGATGGACAGGACATAATTAGTCAAGGCGATGATGCTTAATCTTAAGAAAAGGATAAGTGCTCTCTAAAGTGTCCATGTGTTATCATCACCCCTCTGTTAAGGATTAAAGGCATGTTAATATATGCGTTTACCAAGGGAGGTGATGCTAAGCCAGCGCCTGGCTAAAAGCAGGGAATTATGAGAACAGGGAAAGGACTTGGGGTCGTTTGATCGGATTACTGTATTTACCCTTCAAGAGTTTGTAACTCAGGTGCCTCAGCCACTCACAGCATCTGAAGCCTAGGCTATTATTTCCTCTGATTAGAACATTGTTAAGTCTCTCTTTCAGCCAATGAAGAAACACTCTGGCAACAAAGTGAAGCAAAACTTTTTAACTCTCAACTTCATAATATAGCCAGATTAACGTTGCAAATTCTGTGAGACTGCAGATGACACAAGCATTGTTCCAGGGAACGCTCTCTTCAATCCACCCTTTACTTCAGAAACTCCCCCCATTTCAGAAATTTATTAGGGGATTTGTATTTCTAATGACACCTGCGCCCTGCCACCAGAGCAATGTAAATAATCCCATCACAGAGTCCCGACTCATCAGCGACAGGCTAATCCCTTGTTTAAGGCAGTTACACAGACCCCACCCATTAATACCGCCTTCATAAAGACACAGCTTAGCATACATTATAGAGTTATAATGTGGCAAATGCTTACAGCCAACTTGAGAAAGCTTGCTTGCTGCTACAGGAGAAACATGTCACCTCTGCTGGTTTCATTAAGGTTCTGCCATACTGCCTCACACTTTGCTTTTTTAAATGCAGAATAAAATTAAAAATATAAATGAACTCTCATCTTTGTGATGTATTGGGAAGAGTTGGAGCAGTAATAAATTAGACCAAGGATTTAGTCCTTGGAGAAAAAACTGAAGGAGTCAGGCACAAAAATGAAAATCTTGGAATGGCGACTCTCCCCATATACTTGGATGGGATTCACTAAAGCAGCAGTGGACAAGCCAACTAGCATGCTAAATACTGGAAAAGGTGAATTTTAATTTGCAATTTCAATTTCATTTTCAATTCTGCTGTAATGAGAAATGTATGGTCTGTTTCTGACAGATGTAGCTCACCAGTGTCCTCACAGAGAGAGGCACCCACATAGTTCTGGCTGAACTATGTTATGAATAGTCCAGGGACAAATTAATTAGATGCCAAGTATGACTGCCTGTGAAATGTGATAGTCCCATTAATACAAGCATATGTGAGTTATTAGACAGGCCAAATCCTTTACATAGACAGTGCATCCTGTGCAAATAGATTAAGTTAATATTTCACCTCAAAATTCTACACAAAATTCACAAGGCTCCATAATAAAACAATTCGGGAGGCCGACCACGAGCCCTGCGGTGGTGACAGAGCAGATCAGGAGGCTGACTGCATGGAAAGCAGCGGCGGAGCAGACGTGGGCAAGTGCGACGACCGGAGGTGGCTTGGTGGGTGGTTGACGGCGCTGTGAATGTGAGTGAAGACCCTTGGCCAGCTTGACAGGTGGCAGATGGAGCTTGGCAGGTGACTGGTCAGCTGGTTGTGCCTTGGTAGGTGGTCGTGGATGGGCAGGACGTGGATGGGCAGGCTGTGCAGGACATGCAGGCCATGTAGGATGTGGACAAAGACCCTTGGGTGGCTTGGACGAAGTCTGGCAGGCTGCTGGGCAGCTGCTGCTGTGGACGGAGTCGGAGAGTAGTGAGGAAAATGTCCGTGATCGGGGGGGGGGAGCCCCTCCCATAACCAAGGAAACCAACACACGCATACCCGCAACTGGCAAACTATTTCCTCTCAGTCTTACTCTCCGGAGAGCTCCAACCACTCTCTGCATAGCAATTCCACAGTCTGAATGATTTCTTTCTTGAGTGTTGTTGGCTCCTTTTTGGTCAGTGCGTACTGTCAGAAGAGACAAAACTTAGGTGTAACAAAAAGCAAGCCGTTTATTAGGCTGAAAACAAGAATCCAAAAACAAGGCAAAAACAACCAGTGACGAAAACTAAAACTAAAACCTTAACTGGGAAAAACTAGACTGTGATGACTATGACAAAAATACATGAACACGAAACATGAGCATGACCTGAACAGAATCATGAAGTACGTGAAAACTTGAAATGACATGGAGGGAGGAAAACAGACCCATCCACACTGAACAGAGGAAGACGGAGGACTTAAATACACAGACGGGCAATTAGGGAAGTGGAAACACTTTGGGAAAGCTGCCACAAATGAACATGACGCTACAGGGGGGAAGGGAAACTAAACACACTCAACATGGAAACACTAGACCTTACAAAATAAAGTAGGAAACAAGAAGAGACGTAGACATGATAAAATGAGCTTGACGATGGAACATGGAACACGTGGACATAAAACACATGACAGACTGGGGAGACATGGAACACAAGGAGAGGCAACGAGGGAACAGAAAGGGACATATGCACATAAACACACAGCGAGGGACATAGAGGAGGGTGACACAAGGGAAACTTTGTAGCAGCAGTCTGGCAAGAAAGGAGCGGCTAGTAGGTTCAGCAGGCATGTGGTGTAGAGGTTAGCCGGATAACTCAAAGCCAGTCAGTTAAATCAAACAACAGACCTTGACATCTATCTATCTATCTATCTATCTATCTATCTATCTATCTATCTATCTATCTATCTATCTATCTATCTATCTATCTATCTATCTATCTATCTATCTATCTATCTATCTATCTATCTATCTATCTATCTAACTGTCTGTCTGTCTGTCTCCCATCCATTTATCCATGCACATAGGTTTTTATTTTCCAATTTCATTGCCAATGTGTTGGAGGTGG
>VUQR01013568.1:4197-17835 GCA_015108515.1 Hemichromis elongatus | reverse complement strand
ATTATTATTGCACTAAATACATTTTAAATAAAGGATACTTTGATATACATTTTACTATAAGGTTGGAAATGTATTTTCTTCACCCTAAAATATATTTTGAAATATATTTTGGTTTAAAACAAATATATTTTCAATTTCAAAAATATATTTTTTTGAGAATCTCAAATATAACATATATTTGCCATATATTTAAAATATATTTTGGCCAGGAAAAATTTATTTTTTTACTGTATGGGATGTGCTGTGGCAAAATGGCCAAAACCTTTGCCTGCTCAGATGATGGAAAGTAACAAAAAAGCCCATGCCTCCAATGTTTAGCTACATTTGCTGCCTTAAAAAAGGTTCTGCAATAATTATGAATCTCTTCCTCCAACTTGGATCTGAAAGCCCTCGGATTGAAGCTAAGAGTCTGCAAAATAGATTAATTTTTATGTTTTAACTGTAACTAGTACATGTTTTGGTAAATGGCTATAATAGCAATAATTCTAATTGTAGACTCTGACATTGCAGTATATAAATGATGCACAAAAAATATTGTATGTCCAATCTAAAGAATAAGCATTGAGGCATGTTTGTTTTTGACTGTTAAGTGCCACTCTTAGCATGCTATACATAAATGGTATAACTAACTGTGATCACTTGAAAGGTATATGCCTGTGTATGTGTTTTGAATAGGACTCCCAAGGCTTGTTATGGTGTGTGTGCTATTTCCACAAACTCCACAGAAGCCTGCATTTCACTTAAAACGAATACAAACTATATTGCTACTGCAAAATTCAGTCTAACAAAAATAATGAGCAATTAGTCGTATTCTAGTATGTTAGCTCATCACATAAAGCTGTCCTTGCATGTTCGTGTTGGATGACTCGTGACGCTTTCTGCAACCATATCTTCTTTAGTTCCTACTGCTGTGAACAGCTGCTTTTTTTTGCTGATCCAATCAAACACCGTTAGCATCTTCTGCATAAACACTTTTTTTTCTTATCTGTGTCATGTGCACATATTCACAGTACTGCTTGACTTCCCTCTTCCCTATTAACACCACTTGCCTATGGGGAGATGGCAAAGTTAAGTGAGCTCTCCATCTGTTAAATTAGAGAGTGTCAAAACTTTTAGCTGTTGAGTGATCCAGAGACATAATCCCATGTCTCCCTGGGTAATGAATTGTACTCATGCTAATTAGCATGCACATGGCCAGCAGTAGCAGTGAGAATGTCCTAATCAAACAGACTTGCGGTTTTGTCATGTCTATGGTTACTCTCTTCTCTCTCTGACTGGCTGACTGTGCCTCAGTTAAAGCCTGTGCTCACATTTCCCCAAGATGTCCCACTAAAGGACCCGCTTTTCTAGCATAGAGTAACTTTATACTAGCAAAGAGAGACCAATGGCATGTGGCGGCAGGTGACAGAAGTCCCCCTTTGTGCACAAAAGCAAGCAAATGTGCAGTTTCTGTGACTGGTGTTAAACCCATTCAGTAATTTATTTTGGTTAGTATGTTTCCTTTTTTTAATTTTAGAATATATAATTTAGCTAAATCCAGTGCAGTGGTTTGGTTTAAACTAGATTGAAACCAACAATGGTCTTAAAAAATTATATATCTTAAAATAATTAAATGTACTAACCAAAAATGGGTTTTGCTACACTTTGGAAAGTATTTCCAGAATGCAATAGCTAGTGAGCTGATTGGAGAACAAAATAGCCAATCAAAGTTTTTGCATCCAAGTCTGTGACTGGTTACTTTTGTGGCACATTTATATCATTTTTTCATTTTTATTGCTTGCTTGCACCAAAAAAAATTTGTGTGGCAGTATTTTGCACCAGCTGTCAGTGAACAATGGCGGCCTGACTAATTCAAAAAAGAAGTGCATTGCAGTAATCCATATAAGAGGTTCTAAAAGCACACACTATTGTTTCATGGTTGCCTTTGGACAGATGAAACTTGATTTTTGAAACCTGGGTCAAGTTCTTATAACAATGACAGGAAATACTATCTCGCCAAAAATAGTGTCAAGTGGCAGCATGTACAAAAAGAAAAGAAGATGTCGAAGAATGCAGCCTTGTGGTGCCAGAGTTGGAGATAACGCTGACACGGAAACTTCTATCAGAGAGATACTACATAGTACATGGACATGGTACGCAGTGTCAGAGGCGTACATTATAAACTGATAAGCATCCAAATGGATTGTTAGAGGACAAAGATGATGGGTCATGAAAGTAAAATTTTTAAAAAATTGACCTAATTATTGATGCCCCTATAGAGTCAGCCCGGTACCCCGTGTATAACCCGTGGTATGGTTTATGTGTCTCGTTAAACATTCATATCATGAATCATATATATTAATTTTGCTTTTTGCTTTTTTAGCATTTGTAAGAGTAATATAATCTGTCATCTGTGTGGTAGGTAGTACAATGATACAATGAGAGTTAGAGACATGGAGAAATCTTGAACAGTGAATGGAGCAGAGGGTGTCTGTGTTGCTAAACACTGGGTATAATAGAGGCCAAGGATTAGATGGCAAACTTTATACCTCTGCACCCACACACACACACACACACACACACACACACACTGCATTTCATCAGGGCTTTATCTGGCCTTTTATTTGCCTTTATCGAGCATGGCGGAGGCAGCCCGCTCGGCGTTAACAATGTCGGGCTAAAGTCATTTCACACAACACTACTTGGTCATGTAAGCTGACAACTTTTATATTCCCTTATGTCCTTGGCTTGCTCTGTCGCGTGGGCTTATCTGGAGCGAGCAGTGGCGCAACCGGTTGGTTTTCAGCACCACGACGTGCCACAGAGTGGGGTAAATTGTGCTAATTTCAAGCCTGGAGGAACCATTACTGGGAGGTGAGCATAACTCGTAGTGGCAGACAAAACTGCTTAGAAGGAGGGAGCACACATTGCTCATGGCTCTACTACATGCTGCACTGGGTTTAAGTGTTCAATACAGGGCGTTGGTGTGCATCAGTGGTTTCACGTGGTATTTATTCTTTAGTGACGGGGGGTGGGGTTGTTGCTTGTCTTGTATGTGTATCTGTGGTGATGGCGCTTTCTGATTGGTAAAAAAAGGGGTTCATATGCACAGTCTTTTAATTAACCTCATGCCCTGTCACTATCCACACTCCCAGGACACTGTTGACCTTACACTGATTTATGTGGCAATAAAAGTGGCAAGGTTATGGAAATACAGGCTGATATAGGACGCGACAGAGAGGTTGCTGGACCAACCTTTAACAGGCTGACTGAGGCTATTATCCTTGGTGTCAGATGAAGAGGTGTGAGATGGAAATGCCCCTTGCATTTCATGCTTCACTTCTCACTTAATGCAGAGATAGCACACAGGGAGAAGGACTAATAGTGGACACTGAAATGTGTTCTGGTAATTTAAGGCTGACTCAGACATGAATGTTACTACTACAAACATTGTTTTTTATGTGCATATACTCTTACCCAGTAGATTTTTTAATCATCAAAATTTGGATATTGATTTTTTTTATTACTCTTTTTGTGTAAATTTAGTCAAAAGTGTAAAATTATCCATCACAATTTAATTTTTTTTATCCAAAAAACTGTTCAGAGTGTTAAATTATTCTGCTTCCCATCACCAGAGAAAGTGGGATGGTTATTAAGTTTGTTGGGAAAATGACAAGGTCCTTTAAATGTTCATTCACTTCTTGACACTCAGCAGATTACTTAATCAAACTTCATTCCACATGAGTTAGTTGAGTAAATTGTGGACATACATGGTATTATTATATATGTAGAGTTGTCTAAAGTGGCCAAATATACATTTTCTGTATTGCTTCAATTATGAGATATAGTGTTTAATTTGCTCTGCACTATATTATCAATATTGTTGCTTTCTCTGGTTGCCGTACACTATTAAAGTAATTGTATTAGATTAGTCATTTCTACATTCTTTTCTTTATCCTTCCTTGTTTTACGTCATCATTATATAATCCTTAATCTAAAATGACATTGGACAAAAACAGCATATGAATTGTTTAATAGAAGAAGTGTCACAACTGTCTTAAAACTACCATGTTTAGTAAGTAAATGAAAGAAGCATAACAAAAAGAACACCATAATCCAATTCAGTTTTGGATTGCTTCTGTCTGAGTGGATTCAGAGTGACGCTGCTTGATTGAAAATTGCGTGTGTGTGTGTGTGTGTTTTTATCTCTCTCTTTCTCTGCATTGCTAAATCAATTAAAAAGTGTGATATGGGTCCATTCAGCAGTACCTAATTATCTTGTCATTCCAGTTAATTAGCTTCCTATAAGGACTCACAGCCCACAAGGTAACTGCCTATCAAACAGCAGGGCAGATGACTACATTATAAGATGAGTTGAGGGAAGCGCACTTAGGTCAAAAGGTAGGTCTATTTCCCACTGGAACCTGGGGTCAGGCTGTATTCAAACTCTTAGTCATGCATATTAATAGAAAATCCACAGTTAATCATGAGACAGCACATGCTGTGTGGACATTGACAGACATATGAAACCAATCAGTAGGACATAAACTAATAAGGAGTGCAAAAAAAATAATCCACGTTTTCATAATTTTCTAATTGTGTACTTGGCATGTTTTTTTTCTCATGATGACCGTTTTGGACTGCATTTAAGGAAAACATAACATTTAATATGTGCTAAATGAATGTATTGTTATATCTCTGCATGTCTACCTGGTATGTGCACAGCTCTAGCTGATTAAGTAAATATAGAGCTGTAGTTATCAGTTTTGATTGTTTCAGTTTTTTTGAATAATTGATTATTTCATTTTAAGATGAATCAAAATTGCAAAAAGAACAGAATTGTTTTTCTGCCTAACAGTGCAAATAATCATCTATAGTTTATTATAATATAAAGCATCAATTAGCAGCAAATAGACAAAAAAAAAATACAACTTTTGGCTTCTCCATTATTCACAAGAGGTCAACTTTATACTGTGCAGTAGTTATAGTAAATATGCAGTATCATTTGCTCCTGTAAATTAACTGTGAGGCAATTAGAAATTTGATAGGTTAGTTGTCTAGAAAAGAAAAAAGAAAAAAAACTTTCCTGAATTGTGTTGATACTTTTTAGGATTACTGTACACATGTCCTTGAACAAAAATAAGCCATCTTAACAGATTTTTTTTAATCTTTAAAAAGCTTATGGCAATTTTCATTGATCTGCTACACGTTGTGAGTGGATGTTGTTTTGGAGATTGGGTAGGATGAAGCAGCTTATGTAAGCAACAGCTGAAGTCATCGGGGGAAGCAGAGATTTAGCCATACATCTCTGTTAGGAAGAAGCGATATTACCAATATCAACAGACTCACACTGTGCTTAAGCACATCCATGGACTCCAGAGGCTGACATACTGCTGTGGAATGGCAAAACATCAGTGCTCTGCATGAACATCTGTTCATTATACAGAAACTGCTATTACCAGTTGTAAAAATTAACTAGGAACTTGTACCATAATGACATTCAAGCTCTAGGAAAATAGAAAAATGTATGTATTCAAATTTTTTTCAGGTAATGTAATAATGTATGATAAATATACACTAGGTTTTAAGATGATACAAATAAAAACACTGACTCAAGTGAAGGCGCCTGCCTGATAGACAATGAACTCTCTGTGGTGTATGTACTGTACATGGGAAGCAGAAGGAGAAAAAAATAAATCCCCCTAAACAATACATATGTGCAGCAAAACTACAGACCATTGCTCTACACAGAATATAGATAATAATTTATATTCTAGAGCCATAAAATATTTCATTTGTCCCCATGAAATAATAAGAATTAATCTTAACTATAGTAAAAAAAAAAAAATTCTTTATATATTCAGGGCTATTTTTTTTCCATTTCATTATTCCTTTGTGCTACTGGGTTGAGTTGAAAAGCTGCTAACAAAATGTCAACATCACAAAATTCTAAATATGTTTTTGTTAATGCCAGTGGTTTTTATGCAACTTTTGCAAAGCTTTATGTGGAAGGAAACAGTGACCTAGGACAAACTGATGGCATAAGATGTAAGTACAAACTCTTCGGTTTCATATGCAAAAAAAATTATTGTGCTGGCTTACGTGGTTGCGGTTCTACAGGCATTTAAAAATAGTTACGCAAAATCGGTGCCACTCTGACCGGCCTGAAAGGGTTGTTTAGATTGTTTAATGATAGATTAACCAGGCAAGTAACATTACAGCTTTGTCTTTAGCCGACCAGTGAATGAAAACAAAATGTTCACTTTTGTTCAGTTAAGGGTGGGGTAAGTCATAGATGGAGCCAGTACCTATGGAGGTCACATAGAGAAAGACAGTGACCATAGTGGCCCTGTGACCTCCAGTGAAAAAGAATACATTTTTATGAATAATGGACAAACACTTTAAATAAAACTCAAACTCAGTGTAAACTGTGCTTGATAGCACTTAAAATATATTACTTTTCTCATTACAATGTTGCATTTTATGAACCCATCCAGGAAATTAAATAGTCTTTCTCAGATGGTGCACACATTTCTCATTTGCTTCTCATCCTGGAGACTTCAGTTTATTTCCAGTTTTCACTTAGTGTTGGTTTTCTGTTTGTTCTCAGTCAAAGTTTGTTAGGAGGTTTAGGCACTAAAACTCCTTCAGTAAGGAGAGATCATCAGAAGGAATTGAACATGACTTACTAATATACAGAATTTAATTAAGTTACACACTGGTGGTCCATTGGATGGAATCCCAGCAGTGATAGGAATTAGGGCAGGACCCCCCCAGGGTCTAGACACTGGTGGTGGAGATAAAGATGGAGGCTTGGAAGGGGCTTGGGTAACATGGAAGAGGTGTAGATGGTGAGGAGATGGGTTGCACAAAGGCATCTCTAAGGGAGAATGACAGATACGCAGTGAACTGATTGGACAAGACCAGTCATTTGAGCAAAGAGCTCTACAGCATGGTAAAGTAAAAGTGATAAAAAGCATAGATCAGCCACCAAACACTCAGGTTCAGCCACTGGACACAACACTAACCATCTTAATTTATTTAGCTATATCTTCATATGTTTTTGTTTAGTTGCTTGTTTGATCTGCTTCCCTTGTTAAGGCAAATCTGTATATTCCAGTATGCACCTGGGAGATGGTGAGCAGCTAGCCATCACCTTATAATTCTGTTTCAGTAACATGGAGGTAGGAGTAAGAATAAACATGGTCAGTGTGCATGTTTTATGAACCCAAAAGTAATTTCATGTGTTTAATTATTTTTTTTGAAAAAGGCACAACTAATCATACACTTCAGGCAGCTGCTGTAGTGATTAGGCGCTATGTAAATAAAGTTGAATTCAGTTCAATCGAATTAATAGAATTCTGTACAGAAAATGGAAAATGAAACTGATGTCTGTCAAAAAACGTTTTTTTCTAAAGTATAATTAAAAAAAAAAAAATCTGTGAAAATTGTTTTAAGAAAATTCCTGCACTTTAAAGCACACTGTATAATTCCTGCTTTTTTACATACTACTAAATGAGGCCCATTCTCTTCTTGGTCACAGTAAAACTATAAAAGCAATCCTTACTAGGAATAATATCTTGTGTCTGGTGCTTTGGGATGGTTGTAATGCAAATCTGTTAGTTTTACATCTGTGCTACCTTTAGCTGAAACTAAACCACGGCTAAGTTCTCTTACCGTTACATTCATAAAATTCTCTTCCTCTTTGGAAAATCTTCAAATCAAACTTGGAGATATATGTATATATGTATGTGTACATATACTTGTATAGACATTTGTATATAAGAGTTTTTGTGTGTTTTGTAATCTTTTTTACCTCATTCATCTGAATTCTTTCTTTTATTTCATTACTTTGTCCCTTTGTTCAGCACTTTGGATGACATTTGATGTCTTTTAAACGTGCTACACAAATAAAGCTGACTTGACTTGACTTGACATCAACAGCCAAAGGTCACACTGCCTACAACTGTTTTGTTAATCATCACATTTGTTTCAGGGTAATTAATTTTTGTAAAATACCAGGATGTATAACAGGAAAAAATTGTGACATTTTGTTTTTTAAGATAACTTTCTTTTGGTTCATTGAACAAGAGCTCTTAAAGAAATCTTTAACAAGTTGACTCAGCCTGACATTTCTTATCATGTAATCATCTTGGTTTTATCTATGAATTCCTCAGTAATATTCATATTGTCCATATGTCCTTCACATTACGCCTTAGTGACATTATCGCCTTTTCTCTATCACTGGGTATGTGCTGAAAGCAAACAGGAATCCATTTTTGGAAAAACAAAGCTAAACAACTTTAAGCCAGTTTAATGTTAGAACTTTGTAACTGAGTTTTGTAGAATAGAATAAAAAGGAGCTCAAATTTCCATTTTCAGATGACCATATTAAAAGGATTCTTTAAATAAACATGCATTTAGGAAACTCAGAGCATATTTCTTCCAAAGAATTGGTGAATTCCAATTAAATAATGCCCTTGGACATTTTAACACCAGTGCTGCAACTGCATAAAAAACACCTGCTCATCGGGCCGGTGGTAATGAAATAAAAATGAAAATTACTAACAATGAAGTCAGCCTCAAGAATGTGTCCACAATGATTTGGTACCTATAGCTAAGAGAATGTGAGATCATCAGAGTGTATTCAAAAACTTTGCTTCTTTAAAGATTCTTCAAGGAAATATGGCTGTTGTCATACAGAGTATTTCATGGTTTAAAAATACTTTCTCTGGGCTACCTACCTTTACAAATACTGGGTAGTGACTGTTGATGTTAAAAAATTACAATGGTTTTTCGTTGATTATTAATTACACCATATTTAATATTTAAGATGTCTATGGCTCTATCCAACATCCAGTAAAATTCTTAAGATATGAATTTGATGAACTGGAGTTCTGGGCACGATGTAGGACAAAAGGTTGCAAAACCAGTGTCAAGTCAATATATCCAGGTATCAGCTGATAGAGCAGAACAATGCTCTTTACTATTGAGGGTGATTAACATGGGAGACAACAACTAGGAAATATCAGTTGTTGCAGAGCCAGAAAGAAGGGGACTGTTGGACCCGGAAAAAGCTGACTATAGAGCACCCATGATTTTGATTGATTTGGGATCAGGAAAGGTGCTGGCCTGTCTAATTAGTCTTGGTGTTGACAGACTTTGACTGTGACTTAGGAACAGTCTCTGGAACAGCTGACTCACATTCTGCAATGAGTAATTTGTTAATTACAAAGGAACAGTCTTTGTATAGTACAGACTTAGGTTAAATGACAAGACAAAAGTCTACACATACGACAGGAACCAGATGAGGCATCATTTGAGTCGTGGAGTTGACTGAACCAGAGACTGCAGTCTGGCTGAGGCACTGAGTGGACAGAGTCACGATACAGGCATAGTCACACTTAGCATCACTAGCTTTTTGTTATTAAACCAGTAAAACCGAGCTGTTACAATGACTTTAATTTCTTTTATAATTAACACAGTCACAATCTCTGTTGCCCTGTTGGCCAGGTCACTCATGACAATTAGATACAGGTATTTAGTCTCAATGACACTTTAACCTGAATGAATAAAGGAAACTATTATACATGTTAAACAACGTTAATTATTCTCAGCTTGAATAGAAATGTATTTTCTAGAACTCTGGAAATAAAATAAAGTATTAAATACAGTCTGCCAAAACACATAAAGCCCAGGATATATCTGCTTATGGGACACTATGACTATAACCACACAAAGCCTATTAATTTCAGTGTGTTTGCCCAATTCAGTGTTTTTTGTTCACTTTCACATAGGCTCATATACTGAAAGCTGCCATGTATTGAAAGCTCCATCCAACGATTAGTTATACCTATTTAGCCTTGAGGGTCTCTGGGAGCTGAAACAAATCCTGACACTAGTGAAGAAGCAGGATTCACACTCATGGCTATTGTCTTGATACCACAAATCAGGTTGGCAGCAAAAAAGCTCCACATGGATCAGTTTGCATGAACCTGGTTGCACCTCCCCTTTTCTCCTTCTACTTCCTGATTCCATGTCTATCGTGATGTGTGTGAGAGAGAGTTAGGGGAGCAGCACTGTTTACTTGCCCCTGGCTCCTTTGCAACTAGCATGTACACCTTTTCCGTTGAGCTCAGGCTTCAGCTGGAAATCTTTCTCCACAGAGGCTAAACTCACCACTCATAGTCTATCTACCCCACACTTCCAGTCACTGTCTGCCAGGTCTTTGTGCTCCTACAGTTAAATAAAGTTGTTCTTTTGTTTTACTTTTCGTTTTGTGGCCTGCTATGCTCACAAGCTTCTCTGTATGCCTAAAGCTCCATCATTTACTCTGCCATACCTTGGTTACTCTACCACCATCATCAGCCACCACACTACATCCTGTTTCTGCCTGCTGTGCTTCACACTCATTTTCCAAATATCCATTTCATCTTCACCCTGTCTGTGTACCATGAGTATATTTAGGACAGAAAGTCCTGTTAAACTTGTGTCCTGCTTTTAGGTCCAGAAATTGTCCTTACTGACCTCAACACAGTTATGAAAAACAGGTCAAGGCCAGCACATGAGAGGGAAATAGAAAATACAACTTCTAACTTGGGGACATGGACAGTCTCATATGACCAAATTACCAAACGTGTAAAAAAAAAACACATAACATATATTTGGATTTTTCTTGTTGTATAAGCTGTTGAGTCGACTACATTTCAATTGTTCAAGAAATTTACAAACAGTTGTTTTTGATTATGAGGAGCAAAGTTACTGTCTTCATTATACCGTCATAACTTTTCTCCAAACATAGTAAACTTTCTGTTGTCCCAGTAGCTTTAAAAATTTGCATTCAAAGGGATGTATTCACCCAATGGGACATACACTGTTATAAACAATGACAAACTCTTTCATGAATAATACAGTTGCTGGGACTGCTTTGAGAATACTAAACTTGTAAGAGGACAGGCTTGCTGTTTTTTAGACTCTATATGTTTAAATACAAAAAGGCAAAAATGCTTGGACACCAAATTTGTCAATATGAGAAAGAGATCATCATGGATAACAAGTAAGTATAGTATTAATTTTAATACATAGTTTGCTTTTTGCTTCAATGTAACATTCTTTTTTATAGGGGGAACCAAAGCAAGCATTTTAGTTACTTTTGTTTCCAACTGTCCCCTGGCCCAATGACTCCATTATTTAATTAGCTTTTAAATTGCAACCCCCACACATGCACATAATAGTGACTGTTCCTATCCAAAACTCTTGTTTTGAAATTTTTTTCTCATTTTTGAGAGATACCGAGCAACACTGGAAGAAAAAGACAGGAACCATATAGGCAAATTAACATTAATGAAGTGAGTTATACAAAAGGGCCAGGTCACAAAAGGCACTCAATATCAAGTGACAGAGGGAGGTGAGAGGGAGGCATGTATTAACACGCAAGGAACTTCCTTGACACTTTTTAATTGCCACCTTAACCTCTGGTGTCTGAGCCATTTAGTCACCACAAAAGCATCAAATGCAAAAGGGAGGAGGAGAAAATCCAAGCTGTGCACTGCATCAACCTCACTTATCCTCCTTAGCCTCTGACACTGTGTTCCCTTATAGTGCTTTGCCAATAAACCACTAAAACTCCCCCAAGGCTCCGGTACACATGACAAGCCCACACTGCTGTTATGACCCCTCTTGCTTGGCACTGGTAAATGTGACTTTTAATTGCCATCTTCTGTCATCTGGGTGAACTGTAAACCTGTAACCACAGGCATCACTGGTTGCAGAAAGTGTATTACAGAGCATAAACTCACTCATAAGGCACAATAAAAGCTTCTTTGATCCATTAATTATAGTTTGAGAATTGCACGGAATAAGATTGATGCAGAAGTTGAAAGATAAAAAGTTTTTGCACAGATATTTGTAATACACACAATACATTCTTCGCTATTTTTAGGTACTCCCATTGCTTTACCAGTTTTCTATATACACCTTGATACAATGACTGTAGTCTGAAAAAAAGGTGTTCAATAAATCCTGCCATGTGGTTAAGGTGTTTAGTGTTTTTAAAAACTATTTTCAAGAGATTTTAATGATGATTTATCTGGATGGGGTGAGATGACTTCAGTTTTATCTGCACTGCAGTGATATTAATCAGGCCTAGAGTGAATATCTGTGGCTTTTTCCCATTTTTTTTTACTAAGCACTCCAGCAGTAATTAAAGTCTAAAATTTTAGCAAGAAGTAAGTTTACTAGATTGTTGCAACCTACTTCTTATCACTGCATAAGGTTAGTGGTTCAAAGCAACAGAGCTGCTGCTAGCATAAATCACCCAAATCTGTCAGTAATCAAGACACATTGTTGGTAATGCAGGCAGTAGAAAGAAGCTCGGAATACCAGAATATTGTTTCCTTAAGTTTCAAACACTTCAAACAGGTTAGTAAAAGTTTCTTTAAGGAAACAATACAGATAAATTGTTCCATGACTGTGTAGGTCCATGTATGAAGGAGATGTTTTCCATTATTTGTGTTCATTATTGAGTGCAAATAATCACTTTTAATACACATATTAAAAAAATATGAAGATCACTGTAAGATCCATACTCTGCAGAGATGATTAATCTTGTTTTTATGTGATCTTGTCAAAGTGACAGGGCAGAAGTCTCATGGTATTATGTGGAATTTTGCACAATTGATTGATTCAATACAAAAAAGCCCTCAGTTTTAAAAGACAATTACCTCCTCAATCTCAAAACAATCAAAAGACGTGTTCATCATTTCATCATATTCAATTTATCTTTAAGCCAGAAAATGAATAAAACTGGAAAGTAATCATATAGAAATGCTCCAGGGACATAATCCAATGGCACACTTTCTTCTTCAAACACCTAATCAAAAGACTAATCAAACTGATATCATTTTAAAAAAAGTTTAAAAAAAATTGAGTTTCACTAGTCTTGTCATCTCATCAATATGAATAGTAATGTTCTGTTTAAAACCAACATGTTCCAGTGCACGACTCCAATGTATTCTATATTCATCTGTGTTTGTGGTTAGTCCTGGACAGTTCAGCAGACCATGATATTTCCTTAAACTAAATGTCATGAAGTCATTCAAGCATGAAATGTCAGACTAATTCAGGGCACAAGCAGAAAATGTGAGCTTGCGAAGGACTTGTTCAAACCATACAGACCAATTCATCAAAGCGAAAAGGTGGCTCAAGAAGAATGACGTAAAAAACAAATGGTCAGCAGACAGAGTTTCAATTGATTTTGCAACAAAAATTGTGCTTAAAATCTATCTCAATTTCAATGAAACATTGTTGCACACAAATTCTTAAAGCAAAATCTATAACCTGTGCCATTTTATTATAGGTGTCTGGAATAACACTGAGGACATTCTGTCCTTGAAAGATTATTATTGACTACATATTTGGCAGGGATTAAATTCACAGTAACATCAGTGCTGCACATCAATAATAACTTGGCACAGATTCCAATATACAGAAGATGAATATTTTGAAATCTTTTCATATTTATCCTACAAAAGTTTTATTTATTTTTGGCACTTGTGGTCTTGCCAATAATATATCTTTTGTGAGCTTCCTGCCAAAATAAATAAATAGCAAAAAAAAAAAAAAAAATTTTTTAAAAAAAAAAAAAACTCAAACCCAAAT
>VUQR01013567.1:10851-28665 GCA_015108515.1 Hemichromis elongatus | reverse complement strand
GCATAAAGGGGGTGGGGGGGGTGGGGGGGGGGGGGGGGCTGATACAGATTCTGGGACTCCCCTATTTCGCCAGTTAGTTCTTAATTTAATGTTGTGGGTGATATATTGTAATAATAACATTTATTTACATAATTTTTTCTGTCAGACTTAGCTGTAAAATTGAAAAGTAAACTGTAATCATAAATCTGTATATACAGATATCAGCTGATATGTTTTATATGTATGGAATTTTTATAATGATGATAATAATAAGCTTGCATGCAGGTTTTAATCCCATTTTCATGTTTCAGCTGGCTGATGTAGACAAAGTAAACAGAGTCAGAAAAAGCACAAAGGCAGGTGAAAGTTGACCAATATGAACATTTATTTCTGGAAAGAAGTTACAAATCATTTCCAAAGAGTTTCTACTCAGATTATAAGATATGTTAATCTGATTTTACTTTCTTTTTCGGATACAGTCGTTGGTATGTCTTTTTTTTTTTAATCCTCTACTCTGTTTTCCTACTGACAGACTGGTGGACTAAAGGATGCTGCGCTATGACTGGATGTGCCTCGAATTGGGACAGTAGTACTTTATTGGTTACAAGTTTCTTCAAACGGCGACATGAGAGAAAGAGGAAGAAGAGGAAGAGCAGCGAGCAGACTGCAGTGTCACGTGACGTGTAAGGTATCAGCTGCAGAGTATAGGGACACAGAGATGTCAAGGGATGAGCAGTTAATAAAGAGATCCATTTTCCTGACCAGAAATGCCTCAGTTAAGTCAGCAGAACCACAGGAGTGTTTAACACATGCACTTAAATTTAGGAGGCCCTTAAAAATCACTAACAATAAAAAGGGACCCAATTTGAATTTCAATCTCCAGTGTTTTGTTTGCTTAGAAAAAAGTTCATTTTATTCAGCTTAGAATCACTTCATATTTTGCTTCTCATCATCCTTGCCCTTCATGCAGTGGCTCTGTGGCCCATCAGTGGGGCCTGCCCCACAGTTTGAGAAGCACTGAGCTAAAGCAAAGGGAGCATAGGAGTTTTAAAGCAGATCTGAAAGACTGAACCGTTTAAATTTGTGCAGCAACAGAACTTGAAAGCAAATTTTTTTTAAATTTTTTTTTTTTTATTGTTTGGTCTTCAACTTCAAACTTTATAGGAGTTTGGGTTAAAGTGTCCAAATAAATTGTTAAATGACTTGTTGGTACAGAGAAATGGCTGCAACGTTTAGCTGATTAAAACAGCTGAAAGGATAACAAAAAAATCATTAAACATTGCAGCAAAATTTGCTGACTCAAGCTTTTCAAAAGTCATCAAAGAGCTGAAATGCAACGTAAATCATCTACTGCAGGGATACGACTTTCTCCTGCTGCAGAGGGATGTAGGCGGGGGGGAGATTTTAAACCATTTTGGGGATTATGTCCCCAACAAAGAAACAAAAGTGGCTTTGCAGGGACGCTGTTAAAGCTGCAGCTCAGGACTCGAGAGATTCGTGGACAGCTTGGACGCTGCTACAAGAAGAAAGAGGAACGCTAAGTATGACACTCTGAGAATTTGCATACAGTAAAATGCAAAGGTGCTGCAATACTTAAAGTATGCTTTAAGACTGAAAGAAAAACCTCTCAAAGCATCCGTTGATGAGCCACATGCAGAGAAGTCAGACGGCCCGAGTATGAAACAAGGATAGACGATGAGGTACGACCTGAAAACAACACGACTTATGATGAAGTCTCTCGTCATAATAAATAATCCTACAACTGTTACTGCATAGCTCAGTGAAAAGCAATACCTGTAGAAAATAAATAAATTAAATATACAGCTAAAAGACAAAACTGCATCAGTGTGTGCTCTAGCCCTTTTTCACAGTTGGCTCATGAAAACAAAAGAAAAATAAAAACAATACAAGCACGGAGCTGGTCATCGAGCACGGCTTACTGGGCTGCAGGATCAAGGCGTCGGACTGCTGAGATGTGCAAGCTACAAAGACAGTTTGCATCAGCTGAGGAAGGTGAACTTTTAATGTCTGAAATGAACACACCACTGGTACAAGTCATTTAAACACTGGCTGGTAACTGTTTGTCGATTCTTTCACAGCTTAATGCTTTGGTTATACTGACCTCCAGTGTTTGCAGCTTACATTGAAACACACAGAGCTTGGCTGTAGAGATAAAATATGAAGTGTATAAACCAACCATGAGGCAAAGAAACAATGAACCTGAAGCAAGGACCTCTAATACGACCATAGAAGGAGATTTGAAAGAATCTTTGGGGTGCCAACAGTAAATTAAGACACATTGTTGACCAATTCACTGATTTAAAAAAACAAAAAAAAACAAAAAAAAACAAACAAACAAAAACATATATATGTAATGTGTAATGGTTTTGATTGGATCTTTTTCATTGTATATACAAAAATGTACAATATAAGCATGTCCTTGGTTAAGAAAATAGCTTTTTAAATTTACATTTATAACAACCTGCTAGAAAAAGTGGATTTTTGCTGCAAACTAGATTGATCAACTCAGGAGGAAGCTAGCTGCTGAAAAATCTATAGGTCGCATTCCTAATGCTAAAGCTAGGTCTTACTGTTAAGATTTAGCTAAACTCCTGTGATAAAAGGTAGCTATCATAGCTGCCATCTAATGTTTCCCTTTGTGGTCATTGCTACCTCAATTTCATGAAACAGAATATAAACAAAAGCTTAGTAACTACAAAGCTATGGTTAGAGTCTAAGTTAGCCACAGGTACATTTGAATAAAGAATTTTTTATTAATTATATATTTTTAAATATAATGATATATTTTACTACTTCTGTATTTCATTATTCCCCATTGTAAAATGTGCTATCTATGGAAGCTGAAAAAAACATAAAACAAGAAAGTGCCGGATTTGAACCAAGTCAAAATTTAGACTTGCATCAAAATTTCACTTCAGTATGTTTAAATTTTGTCTACATTTCATGTTAGACATTTTTATGTTACTTTTAAGCAAGTGATAAATATTCAGTATGTTTTGAGATGACCCAAAATATATATATTTATAGTCATTTCATATCATCCATCATCCATAGAAATTACACAATTGAAACAAACAATGTCTAAAACTCCAGGTACCAACAAATAATTTGCTGTAAAACAGAAAATTTACTTTTGGACTTATCATTTGAAGACTTTTTTTGTTGTTGTTAATCTTTCTTTAACTACTTTTGGTTTTTCAGTTTGATATTCAATATGTTACAGAGAACATTTTAATAAGTTTATAATAAAGTTATAAAGCAGCTAAACTCCTACAAACACTAGTTAACCATCTATGGTACCTACTAAAAGCTGCTTAGTTAACTAGGTGGTTAACACAGCTAAGGTTATGGTGCTTAAACAGTCGAAAGCCAGCTGCTGTACCCAAATGGGTATAAATATCATCCTAGTTGTCATCTGGAAATTACAATTCATTTAAATGAGTTTAAAGATTATTTCATAAGACTGCAGCTAAACCAGTTTATAACAGAAAGAAAAGTCAGTAAAACTATGGCTAATGCTAGTTAGCTTAAATCTGAATAGATATTCTCTCATTTTTGGTATTGCAAGTTGTAATTTAAAGTGTCTTTAAAATCACTAATTGTACAACCGTAATATGCGTTATAAACCAACAGCTAACTGTATTGCTCAACTCAGTAGGATATAATGCTAGGTGCTGATATACCAGCTAATATTTTCAGAGCTAGCCTTAGCTAAAACCAGTTAGCTTAGCAGATTTCAACAGCATTAAGAAACTTCATGTGATCGGGTAATCAAACCTTAACCAAACCCTCAAGTCATACATTCAAATGTATTTCATAATTAATGCAGAGTGGGTTTAATTATGTGGATTTTTATGCTTAACAAGAAAACTACTCTAGAGTTTGTTATTCAGCCTCAAAACTCATTTTTCCATATTGCTAACAGTACTTCTGATAACATCAGTCTAGTTAATGGTTTTTATAATCGTTTCTGGTCCTTTATCATCAGCATAATGCATTAAAGTGTTCTTGCATGAGGTCCATTGTTTCTCAAATGTTTAAACTCCTTTAGTTAGTCTTGACTTGTCAGCCATAAAGTTAATTTCAGACACGTGTCTCCAGCATTACAGCACATTCAGCTGCTGGGAGGGAAAAATTGTGCATTTACACACAATAACAACCAATAAAGTGCAGGGAATGTAGATGAGAGTGGGTAAAGCTGTATGAGTCCATCATCATCATCACTGTCAGGATACATTTACTCTCAAACTGTAAGACAGAGGAAGGAAGAGGAGGACAGTGATGTTGTGCTGTATGAACATGAGCATAGTTTGATGGATATCTGGGAGCAAAGAACTAAATTAAGACTAAAAGCTGGAACGCACTGGAAGCGAATTTATAACTGTTTATAGCTGTTAGCAGATTAAAGCGTCTACAGTTTTATATTTGGAGAGGCTCTAAAATGACTACACTACAGTGTATAAAGTGTTACATCTTGTTTCTATGCCTGATTGTATGTTTGCTGTTATATATTTTATAGGGAATTTTCCAGTGTTTGATATAATCACTGGACTATGGCTTCAATAGAAATGAACCCAATTCGAGTAGGATTTGTGGTGCAGGTTTGCTTGACTGGTGGATCGAATCGAATGCTTCCAGTGCGTTTCTGCGGTAAGCCTGACTGGAGCGCCTAAATACAGAAGGTGAGAAGTAGAACAGGAAACTGACCGTAGTCCGAACATAAACCAGCAGAATGAAACCCTTTTTTTTTTCCTCTTTCCTCCAAACGGTTAATTTTTTTCCTATATTTTCTGAGAAAGCTATATCTGAAAATGTTCACAGGCGGCGTCTCTCGCGCCACGCTTTGACTGCTGCTTCCTTTGTTTAGGAAGAGCAGCGCTATGGCCCCAGCCATTTTTTTTCTCACCTTAAGGTAAGTGCTGGTCTCCAGTTTAAAAGCCTGTAGAGTCTCCCACCTGTAAACACCTGATCCCGCCCCCCCACCCCTCAGCAGGAAACTTCAGTCCGTGACGGTGCGTTTCTATAAAAGGAGGCGTGCGGTGGAGCAGACCTCAGCTGCAGCGTCTCACATGCTCTAGCACATACTCTGGGAAGTGCAGACTGCACACCTGCAGACCGTCCAGTTTGCAAGGCATCCTGGGATACTCGTCCTCCTTCCACTTGTTTTCCTCTGGGTCAAAGGTGAGGATGGAGTCACTGTAATGGCCGTTGTAACACAGTCCGCCCAGCACCATGATCTGCCTGTCCAGAACCGCCACTCCGTGACCGCTGCGCCCGATGGGCATGGAGGCGAGGATGGTCCATTCGTCAGTCTCTGGGTTGTACACCTCCGTGGATGGGCAGCCCTGCGACTCGAAAGACGCCCGCAGGATCACGCACACGCCTCCGAACACGTACAGCTTCCCGTTGTGGGAGATCATCTTGTGGAAGCAGCGGGCGTAGTTCATTTTAGATTTGTTCTCCCAGCAGCTGGCGTGGGTGCCGGGCAGCAGTGGGCCGCGGCCCGTGCGTGTCCTGTGTGAGTCCGACCCGCCCGCGCTCCCCCCTCCGCCCCCACATCCTGCTTCCCGGCCCGGGTCGAACACGCACACTTGTTTGGATGTGGAAGAGGAGGTGATGCCGCCCGTGATGTACAGTTTCCCATTCAGGACGGTTCCTTCATGGCCATACTTGTTGACAGGGTACGGGTCCACGAACTCCCAGCGGTCCTCTGTGATGTCGTATCGCTCCGTGGAGTAGAATGTCTCATCTCGCGTGCGGCCCGCCACGGCATAAATAAACTTTCCAATGACGCCCACGGCAAACTCTGACCTGCAAAACACAAACAACAACTCAGAAGAAGGTCGGAGAGGAAATCGGCTTTTCAAGCTGCAGCCATGACCTCGGGCTGCTCTAACCTGGGCACAGACATGTCCGCCATGCGTAGCCACGAGTTCTGTCGAGGGTCGTAGCGGTACACTTTTGAGGAAGCGTGAAATTCACCGTCGGGCCCCAGCTCCTCTCCGCCCAGCAGGAAGGCGAAGTTGTTGACGATCGCCAGGCAGTCGGGTCGCAGCGGCACCTGAGGTCCCTCTAGTTCCCACCACACCTGAGACACACCAGCACATTTTAACCAATAAGATCCAAACACACTCCATCCCTGAACTTTAAAGCAGAATTACAGCCTTAACGAGGCAACTCGGAGATATTTGCCCCAACAGCCAATGGGACGAGGAGCACTCAGAAAAGGAGGCTGCTCCAGTCTGTGTGCCCGAATATCTTTGGGCAAAGTAGAAGTGTGTTAGACAGAAAGCCCCTGGGTCGAAAAAGCATAAAAAGTACCTTTATGAATGGATGAACTGACCTCGTTGTACAAAGCAGGTGCTCAAGTAGAAAAGCAAGAACCGGTATATTTTTCTAATATTACATATTAAATCTTTGTCCATGTCTGATTGGTCAGAAGCTGTAAACCCGCCTCTTTAATGTAAATACATTTATAGTCTGAGCTCCCAGCCTGACCGCTGATGTTAGTGAAGCCAGACAAAGAAGAGAGATCCTGGATAAGTCAAACCTGCTTTAAATTTCCATCTACGTAAACAAGCGGTTACCTTTGGACGCTGCAGCAGGAGGATCTTGCTGTTGACCATGCTGTGGCCAATCATTCCCCTGAACACGGCCGTCTGCGGGCGGACGGAGCGGATGCGGTTGGAGCGCGTCTCCACCAGAGGCTGCTGGTTGACATCATGAAAGTAGCTGAGAGCCTGATCGACCTCCTGCCGCAGCTGCCTGGAGTAACGGTAGAACTCCGACGTCTTCACCTGAGTGGAGGAAAACAGAGAGCTGTGGATTATGGGTCTGGCTGAAGGCTAATGTTGCTACGCTAACCTGCGTTGAGCCTCAGAATCAGTCAAACAACCTACCACCAAAGCTCCACAAGATGAAGGCCACCATCCTCATTTACATCTCTGAAAGAAAGCACTCACCTTCTCAAAGATGTTGGCCGGGGTCATGAGACAGAAGCGGATGGACTGCACGATGGTGTCCGTGTGCCTCCAGCGCCGCCGGTCATGCCGCAGCCATGCCTGCACGGCTTCGTACAGCTCGATTTCTGGGAAGCGACTCAGAGCGTCGCTGTTCAAGTACGCCTGGAGCAGACAAAGAGGGGCAGGGAAAGTTTAACAACCGATCCAGTCATTCCCCATGGCCACTTTTAGATTTTCTACCCTAAATTCAAGCCGTCCAATCAGATGGAAAATTCTACAAACACTACAGAGACCAGAAGAGCTCAATACACAGCAACTAGAAAGACAGCAGAGAGACGAAAATGTAATAAAAAAGAAAAAAGTAAAGTGTCTCTGGAGCATTCTCCAAAAAAATATTACCCCCAAAAAAGTAAGTCCTTTGACCTGCAGACACACCTGTGTGCAGACTCTATGAATCTGCCTCTGCAGGTCTAAACCTAAGATTACACGTAAGCTTTAAATTTCCATTCTGTCAAATGTCACTGAGCAGCTGCTCCATCCCAAAATAATAATTTTCCTCTCTCGTCTCTTTCTCCGTCTCTCAGGGAGAACTCATCCAACGTTAACGTTTTACTCTCCGCGTACATCTACGCACCGTTAGCTCACAGAAAGGCTGTGATCACAGCTGCACAGGAACGGCGTGCGTTTGCTGATGTTTGCAAAGCTGGGTGAAATGTGAGGCTTCAGATTAACTACTAGCTTCATAAGAATGAATTTAGTTTGTGTTTCCACCTCCTTATTAAAGCTCGCTACATGACTTTACTGACATCTGCACGAGTGAACATAGAACAGGAAGGAGAAGGTGGATTTGAGAAGGAGATTTAATCACCACAAAACAGCTAAACTCTCACTTATATTTACCAACAGCTGCTGCATAAAACACATTTTATGGAGTACCGAGAACAACAAATGTGCTCCTCGCTTTCCCTAAACCCCCTGGGAAACATTTCTCTTGCAGTCTAGGCTATTTGGACCTCACTAATCTATTTGCATTTCCATCTTTAAAACAGAGTCAGACAGCCCAAAGAGCTTTGAAAGACCCAAAGTGGCAAAGCTGCAAACTAGATTTTTAATAAAACTTGCTCCTACTACAAGTGTGAGGTGTGGAATTTATGAGGAGTAAAAACACATTTTCAGATGAGTGTTTTTTTTTGTTTTTTTTTAAACAGAAGTTTAGTTCCAAATATATAAATATAAACATTCTGTGCTTTTTAAAGCACAACAATTGCAATAAATGTGATGACAGCAAAGATTTCAACACATTCTTTTGTTTGTTTCACAATCAGAACCAAACCTGCAAACAAGCTGAGCTGTCACTTCATTTATTCTGTTATTTTGCAAATTTAAAAAAGCAGCAGTGATTCAAAGATTTAAGCTTCTTCAGCTCCTCTTAAAAGCAGTTTGACATCTGGAGATTCTCTATAAAAGCTATAATGACAAACTTTCTAAGTGCACACACACACCAAACTACGCTGGCTTAATGTGAGCGGAATCTGTAGTCACGCGCAAATTAGCCGATCGCTTTATCAGTTCAGAAACGGCTCTAACTGTCGCTTTAACTTTCTCAGCACTTCATAGAAAGAAAAAGAAATGGAGCACGTGACATCCAGGCATGCTTTGTATTTACTGTTAAAAACTGTGCCAGTTTAATCAAACCTGCAGTCTCTCGAGGCTGAGGTAGGACAGGAAGTCGGGTCGGCTCATGAGTGGGACAAAGTTTTCGAGCAGGAAGTTGTCGAGCTGCTCCTGGACGCCCTCCACGCCCACGCTGAAGTCCTCCAGGAGGCGCATGACCTCGGCGCAGTTCTCCAGGCAGATCTTAGCCAGCAGGAAGGAGCAGCAGAACTCCACCGCCTCTGTAAGCTGGACATACATGGCCGCCTGCGGGGAGAAGAAGGCGTGTTCTTACATCGACTGTGGAATAAATTTTGAGGCACGCGAGGAGCTCCATTTAACTGTGTGTGTGTTACCTGTAGGATCTCCTGCACGGTGGGCATGCTGAGCTCCAGCGAGCCGTAGTACATGAAGCGGAGGATGTGGCCGAACCCAGCAGCCGTCAGCCCCTTCATGTGGATCTTGTCCTGGTCCCGCTCCCTCATGTCTGCCGTGAACATGACCCGGAAGTAATCACTCTGGGTGGCCAGCAGCGCTTTGTGGGCCTGAAAGTGGGAGGAGCAAACCAAAGGAGAAGCATTAACACATTAACTAAACCTAAGGTTATCCTTTAAAGTGACCGTTGTGCAACACGCGCTTTAGCTGCGTACCTGGAAGTGGTGCTCCTCTATCAGTAGCGTGACGTCCAGCAGCAGACGCTCCTCGTAGAGCGCCCTGAAGCCCGACGACACGCTCCCATCGTGCACCTGAGACAGGTACACCTCCACATCCGCCCCCGACATAACACACCTGAAGGCGCGAGCGAGCGAGAAGAGAAGCGTGAACAAGGAGAAAGCGAAGAACTGCGAGGAAATAACAACCACGCAAAAACACAACTGAACACACAGAGAAGCGGGGTCTCTCCGAGGGTAAAAAGGTGCTGAAAAGCAGTAAGCGAGGAGCTGATGTTAAAAAGCTTCAGCCGCCGCATCCCAAAAAGCTGTTACTCCGCACCGCAACACATCCAGCTGATGGAGAAGAAAGAAAACCCTTCACACGACACACGCTCACTCGCACAACTCAAGAACACAAACGCACAGAAACTCACACGCGCTCACTGAGAACGTAAACACACACGCAGCACACTCACCTCTGATTGGCCACGGGCATGTCAGAGGGGGTTGTCCGAGCCAATCAGAGGACAGTGCCCCTTGTGTCCAGCAGATGCTAACAAAGTCCCTTTTCTGAGCGTCAATCACCTGGACGACAAAGCCAACACAACCGCCACATTAAAGCATGAACTCCTGTAAACGTTTTACCAGAAACATGTGGACAAACGTGTGATAATCAATCATAAATCATCCATATACTGTTAGCCTCAACGGTCATTACAACAGTTTAGTGTTCACATAGTGCAACATATAAACTCGATGCGTTTACTCATCATGAGATTCAAAAAATATCAATAAAAGCTGGTTTGACGTAGAATGATGGCGGGATTAAAAGAAGATTCCAGTTTATTACAGCCGGCACGTTTTGGGGGTAAATCTTGGAAATGATCCACACAAGGAACCCGTTGGTATTGGTTAACTGCTGATTATCCTTCAAAATTTTGCCTTTAGACTCTGATGGCTTCATGACAATCAATCATTATAAGAGAGACACGCGCGGAGGCTGCACCTCCCGCTGGTGGCATCATAGGCTCTTTAATCCCACGGCTGACGGCCGCTGCATTAATCATTCGTTTAACCTGCCGACTAGAGACAGCACATCATTTTACGTTTCTACTTCCTCTGCTCTTAGTTTGGCTAGGTGGGCACCTCCTCACAGAGAGAACAGGAGGAGACAACACATCGTGCTACTCCAAAAGAAATCCCTCCAAGCTGATGCTGCTTTTCTTTTAGCTTCTGTGCTACTTCAGATCTCCTGCTGCTGACTCGCAGCAGGAGATCGGAATGATACCCCGACGTAGCTTTTCTTGGGTTGTGACAGCTCACAGTTTCAGTCCAATAGTGTTTGTTTGTTTTTTTCCTATTTGAAGCTAAAGATGGTAAAAGCTCAGACTCTGGTGTCAAATATAAAGTTATTGGATGAAACCAAAATAACCCCCAAATTTAAAACCACCTAGGCTGTAATAAACTGGAACGTAACAACCAAAATAAAAATCAAATTAAACACCAACACTCAAGCAGCAAATAAAAATGAGACGTGAAAGAGATTTAAATATGGGAAGGACAAAGAAAACGATAGGTTGTGTTTGTAGGAGTTAGAGGAAAACTATGGGTGAGAGGAATAACAAGCGCGGGGCGGAACCCATCAAATCCATCATTTTACGTTTCTTACTTGTGACTTACGTTCGGTATCTCAGGTATCTACAAGTATTTTTATTTTTTCATCATCTGTACATGAAGAAATGGAAATAAATCTGATAGAACTTCTATGATTTCTAAAGCCACTGAAATCATGTAAACGCTACTCAACAGAATCGCTGGTTTCATGGCTAAAATTAAGGATCCAAGACTTTAAACCTTTGACCCTTCACCTCCCCTCCCCCCCAGATGGCAGATGGTCTTGGAAGAGGGTAGAGCAGAGATAAAAACGTATATTTGTGAAGTAGTTCTGCGTGTTTGACGTACCTCTTGGAGCCCGGGCGAACAATCACAGGCTTCGACGGCTGAGCGCTAAGGGGCCGCTCGCATTTCCTGTGTTTGTGCTTCCCTGGTTCTGACAGGAGACAGAAAAAGATGCTTTCAGAGACAAAGAAGGTTTAGATGAAGAGTTGGACCCATCAAACAGTCCACCGTGTGCTCACAGGCTCGTAAATCACAGCTCTCATGCACAGAGCTGTGAAACACACATCCAGGGCGGTTTACATGAATATTTAATTTACTGGCTCTTTAATAGTAATACTTTCACATGTGACAATTTAAAGGAAAATCCAACGTAAAGCGACAGATACTTTGGTTTGTGTGAGAGGCGATTCTTCCTAACTTGCTCTCCAAGTTTGCCCCTGTGTCACAATATGCGATGTTTCAATTATGAAGATCGGGATTTTTATTATATCAATGCTTTTGTGAAAACGGCTCTGAGAAATGAGGATCGTGCTAAGCTTTTGGAGGTGGACGTTTATGTAAAAGCTAAATCGTTAATGAAAGTTGCGGCTTAATGACTTTATTAAAGCTTGTTTGGTACTATAGCTGATTAATCCTTTCAGCGCTGCTTTCAGTGAAAACAGGATGCAGGCAACGGAAAGCAGCTCACTGAATCGGTCTGTCCTCGTTTTCATCTCTCTCACCCAGTGGCTGACCTCACCTGGGTCTGCCTGCAGGTGAAAAAGAAAACATCCGCACACCTGTCACAAAAATAAGCCTCCTGCTAACGTGTTAAATATGCACCAACACGCGGTTTAAACTACCCTCGGTTTCCGTGTTTACTTCTTTAAACAGCAGCGGGAGGACAGCGTGCTCCGAGCCGCGGCTGGAGCTCCAAAACAAAGGCTAACGCTGGAGGATAACGGTGCCCACACTGGGCTGTACTGTCGGAACATGGCGGCGGACATTTGTGGAAAATAAAGGAGGAAACTGTCGCAAACTTAGCGGATATTTCGCTGCGAGTTTGGCTAAACTCGCTGTCGCGACTCCGAGCTGGAGCTACAGGGGCTCCAACAGCTGCTCGGACCGGCGGAGCCGCTTTAGCTTAGCCTAAATCCAGCCGTCTCACCTCGGCGGTGCGAATCTCCACAACCCCTCTTCGACCAGCCAGCTCTGGCTCCGTCGGACATCAAGTTGCGAGTTCGATTCCGAGATCAAGAAAGCGGGTGGCAGCGATGCACTGCCATGTTGGCATCAGCGTCCATCTGCCAGACCCCCCACACGAAGCTAAATTAAACGGGTAAAAAGCCACAGCGGACCACAGGCTCTGCGGACGCCATTTTCTGCACCGGCGTCATTTCCCTTTTGGGCGGAACTGAAGGGCGTAGTGCGGCGCTGCATCAAAGATCGCGTATTTACCAAGAGGAATCACTGCAACGACAGAGGGGGGGAAAAAATCAATGATTTACGACTATGAGTAACTTACTCAAATCAACCGCGAAGAAAAAATAAACACAAAAACACGTAAAATTATTTTGTTTTTTAAAGATATGCTAAACGGCCCAAAAGTGATTCAATGCAAATACGCAACACACTTTCACACAATTAATGCACTCACATAAATATAGAAATGCCTTGGTTCGTGCTCAATCCTCCAGAATTCCCAGAAAGTTCTCTTTGTTCATCTGCACGCAGGGTTTTCACTCATCCGCGCGACTTCTTCAGACTAAGCTGACAGCAGGGTTTCCTGAGTTTATAAACAGTGCATCTGCATAAGAACTGAAACTTGGTGACAGTTTCGTCATAATTAGCATCGTTACGGCCGTCGATGAATGACCATGTGTGCCATTCACACAGAGTGGGGAATCCACTCTGTGTGAATGGCTTTAATCACAGCGTTTTATCTCATCACACGGGAACGTGTACATACATGTACACAGAATCTGGCCCGTAGACGAGTTCAGAGCACCCCTTCATTAACTTTAATAATAGTTCTGATATATAATCGCTTAAATACGACTTTGTCATTGTGACAGAAAGAGCAGAGCTAATTTAATGACACAAATCAATGATGCTGGTTTAAAACATACTTTAACTAAAAGGGAGAAAGCAGGATGAAGACAGCAGAGAGAGAGAGAGAGAGAGAGAGAGAGAGAGCAAAAAGAATCAGGTAAGAGTCGACACGTGGTCAAATTCAACCAAATTATTCACCAAAATTTAAAAAGCTGTAGCTTCTGTTTTTACGAACATACATTGACGATGATGCTGTACTGTTATCACTTATGGATCCCCAACCTGCTCTTATAATAATTCTTATAGGGATATAAATTTTGTTATTTTCTAGTTGAGTGAGGAGGATGGAGAGAGAGGACAGAGAGGTTGTACGAGAACAGGAGAAATGAGGGAGCAAAAGTGAAGTTAGCTGGAAAAACAAGTTATTTTCCACACAGTAGTTTTTCATGTATTTCATGGAGTCTTTGAGTGTTTTCCAGTAGGACACTTTAGATATAACTTTAAAGTTTGAATGGATGCAAAACGAACACAAAGATGCTCGAAATTCTAAAATATAAAAAGGTTACATACATTCAAATAATTTGTAGTTAGTAGTGCAAACAGTATTAGTTTTCATAGCCTTTTAATAAAGTGATCCTGAACACAGTAATCCTACGCTCAGGTACGCCAATCAGCCAGAACTACAAAAAGTTAGTCAGATGACGTAACTAAATCGCGACGGACCCGTCACATGGATGAACGTATACGTCTTTCTTTAAAAAGGAATATAAATTTAGGACGCATGTCTGTTTCCCCGATGAGCATTTGTTACTGGGATACGAACAGCAGCAGTGTGCGGTTATGAA
Organism: Hemichromis elongatus; assembly: GCA_015108515.1. Taxonomy (NCBI): domain Eukaryota; kingdom Metazoa; phylum Chordata; class Actinopteri; order Cichliformes; family Cichlidae; genus Hemichromis; species Hemichromis elongatus. The sequence goes on along the minus strand of VUQR01013567.1, from coordinate 14,622 downwards.
ACGTGGTTTTATTTACAGCAGAAACTGAGAGCCGCTCCGGTTGTTGCATCAGCCCTTGAGAAAGGACCCAGCTACATTTTTACTTTGGCGGATCGCTAAGGTTTAAAATTATACTTGGAAATTACCGCTAAAAAAGCCATACCGCACACCTTGTTCAAAAGCTGTAGTAAATGCTTCCAGCCTTGCATTAAGTCAAATTTATCTGGGCTGAAACCATTTTTAGGCGAAGAGGAGTGACGGGTTAATTGATTGATCGGGCATTCAGCCGGGCCTCCTTATTCATTCCCTTTTCTTTCAAGATGGCGGGCGACGAGTCAGGCACAACGCTCGGTCAGCCTCACTTGGCCAAACAGGACCTCAGTACTCTGGTAAGTGTCTATATATTGTGTTTTACAGCATTGTGTTTTTACGTTGGCGGCTGTCGGTGGCCCGTTGTTTTAATAAAACGGTCACAGAAAGCCGGGGGAATAGTATCGGATACTGGTTCTGCGCCACCCGGCACATGACGCAAGGGCCCAGGCTGGGCGGAAAGCTCAGACCCGTTGCACTTCCAGCAAGAATTACAGGAATATTTTAGCCACATTTTAACACGATTCACACGCTGAAAGACTTAAAAAAAGACTTACACTTGGCATTAATAATTATCAGCTTTTATTGAGTCATGTTTATCCCGGTTTAATTTTGGAGTTAGCTCCATCTTTGTTTGAACCTAGAAAATGGGTCTTAATGTTTAGTCCGGAATAAAACACCTTTTATAAGCTTGTATCCTTCTTGTTAGTCCAAGATGTAAAAAGAAAACGTACACTCAGCCTGTAAAGCTTTCATTCCCCCTCATTAGGTTTACATTGTTATAGCTCACATTCTCACCTTTTAAATAAAGGAAAAATTATTACCAAGAAAATGCTGGGCGCAGACACGACTTTCAGCGTGTTTTTCATGTGTTTATACTAAATAACATTAGTCTTTATTCAACAGAAGTTCGCGTTAGTTGCGACTTACGAGATGAGAACAAAAACACTAGGTGTAGAGCTGCATGTGTCCTACAAGGGAAACAAAACCTTATTGTCTAACTGTTCTGAATGCCTGTGCCACTAAAATAGTGCTTTTTACTGCTCTTCAGCCATTGTTATTACTATCAAACTCTTTTGTTCCCAGACAAAGTCCTCACCTGAAACTTTTCTTCTTTGAATACTCCTACAATGAAATTCCCAGTGATTTCTTTTATAATGTTGGAAAAGTACTTGAGGGATTGTTGCTGTTTTGTGCTGCTTTGTGAGAACAATCCAGAGTAGTTTTGTTTTCTGCCTTTGAGCCGTTGCGCCTCTTTGTTCTTTGGGATTAAACACGCCGCTCGCTCTGTTGCAGTCAGTCCTGCCACGACGAGTCATTAACCTGCATTGTTCTCTTTATCAGGATGTGTCGACCTTGACGCCTCTCTCTCCAGAGATCATCAGCAGACAGGCCACCATCAATATCGGTATGGAAGACCGCTGATTGGATTTGATTTGATTCTCTGCAGTGTTTTATAAATGTTTTGACCTCCACCTTCTTCTCTCCTAGGCACCATCGGTCATGTGGCCCACGGAAAGTCCACAGTAGTGAAAGCCATCTCTGGCGTGCACACCGTTAGGTTCAAGAATGAGCTGGAGAGGAACATCACTATCAAGCTTGGATATGCCAATGCGAAGGTAGTGGAATAAATGTTTCTCAGATGTTTTTATTATTATTGCCTCTGATTCTCAGACGTGCACTGGACTTCTGTGTTTGAGATGAACGAGCAGCAGAAGTTTGTATGTGACCTGCTAAAACCACGGGTATAATGGAGGCCATAGAATTGTTGATCAAACTTGGGGGACTAGTATTATTGATCTCTGCAGACCTCCTTCTTCATGTCATGGTTTTAATGCCTTAAAATAGGCCTTTGGTGGGTGATGTAAAGCCCTTTGTCCCCTTACCTCCACTAACTGCTCAAATTTTCATTCTGTAGTTCGTTTATAATTACAAATACATTTTATTTTCATTGACCACAGCGTGGTGGGGGTTGCCAACTGATATCTAGGTCTGCGTGAATGATGCTTAAACCTGGTCAATGATCAGCTCAATCATGGAGTGTTAGTTACCCTTTGGAAAAAATCTAAGTGTGAGTTTTTTTTCCTTTTAATAAACAGTACATTTAGTATAAATGCTAAATATGTTTGAGCAAAAGACACCCTGAAAAAAGTTTTTGCCAAGGGTTTCTCTACATATTGACACTAGGGGGCAGTGTTGAACATATGGAAGAACCGTTGGTTGGACCTTTTAGCTTTGAGCTTGAGCCACAGAGAAGAAGTCAAAAGAAAGATCGTATTTGTAGTCAAGTGAAACGGAGCGCTACACACGAGGAAAACTGTCCACTGCAGCTGCTGTGTGTGCTTCTCAGAGTCTGGGGCCTCAGCTCTGCACTGATCCGTGCTCCCTCCTGACTCAACGCTGGTTTGCAGACGCTGATGAGGAGTTCACGTTTGTGCTTCTCTTCCACGCGTCTTAGGTCTATAAGCTGGATGATCCCAGCTGTCCCCGGCCAGAATGCTACAGGTCGTGTGGCAGCAGCACTCCAGACGAGTTTCCCACAGACATCCCTGGCACCAAGGGCAACTTCAAACTGGTCAGGTAAGACCACGAAGGAAGAGGCAAAGCATTTTATCATGTATGCAAAGGGTGAACCTCTGAATCCTAAAAAACCCAAAGACTTCCTGGGTTTTTTTTACTGTTCTGGAGAACGACTTGGATGTTTGAGGAGAATAGAAATAAAATGAGGAAAAATGAGTGTGACTGTTGGCTGTCTTCTTCCTTGCAGACACGTGTCATTTGTGGACTGTCCCGGTCACGACATTTTGATGGCAACTATGTTGAACGGAGCAGCCGTCATGGATGCAGCTCTCCTCCTGATTGGTGGGTCTTTGGAAACGTTAATAAAGCTGACGCGTTATCAAAGATTTTTTTTGTCTTTATAGCACTGTCACGTTTCCCCTTAATGGCTTTGTAGTGGCTCCAATCACGATAAAACTTATCCATCTTCAGAAAAAAAGGAGGTGGATATAACAGACCCGGCTTTTACCAGCACTAATGACGTTCGCCTAGAAAGTCAGCGTAGTGCTCCACTCTGACTCGAAACATTAAAATGGTCTCGTTGTGTTTCTGTGTCTTCTCCACCTGCCAGCGGGGAATGAGTCGTGTCCCCAGCCCCAGACGTCAGAGCATCTGGCCGCCATTGAAATCATGAAGCTGAAGCACATCCTCATCCTGCAGAACAAGATCGACCTGGTGAAGGAGAGCCAGGCTAAGGAGCAGTACGAGCAGATCCTGGCCTTCGTGCAGGGTGAGTCAGCCTGAAGATGAAAAGAAAACTACATCTTTAAAGATTTTGTAGCTCGTTCCCAGAATTTCAGTTGTGATTTCCTCTCCCCAGTTTACCTCAACTTAGCCTTCTTATTTTACCACCACTTTAAATTCTGGAAAGGAAATGCCACTTAAAGCACTAGGAGTCACTAAAACCTTTAATGTAACATGCATACAGACCTTTGGTTTTGTTTATGATAGAATAATCCCGAAGTTCAGTGATAGACCCTTGCACTCAGAATATGACCCACTGGGGCTTTAAACACTTAAATATTTCACCAGGGTTTACAAGGATTACACTGTTCTGTTGTAAATACAAATATGTTGAAGGCATTTTTTAAGTTAGGTGTCACTTCCATTCAACATTTGAAAAAACAAAGGATTTATTTTTGT
>VUQR01013566.1:0-14603 GCA_015108515.1 Hemichromis elongatus | reverse complement strand
ACAATACTGGGACACTTTAGAATCACCTGCACTGACAGATAAGCTATTTATTTTTCAGGATAGTTACATTGGTACTTCTTCGAGCCACTTGATATTATATTTTGCACTATCCTATTGTATATTATTGTATACTTGCATTTTTATTGTATATATTGTATTTCTCACATAGTATGTATATCTTATCCCTCTGTTCCTCCGTCTCTCTTACTGCATTGAGCATGTGTACGACAAAAGAATTTCCCTCGGGATAAATAAAGTTCTTCTTATCTAATAAAGTTCATTTATATTTGTTCAAGATAAATTTTTTTTTTCACTCACATCTGTTATTCAGTTACAGTTAATCACAAAAAAGAAAGCAACATTTCATATTTTAAATATGAACCATATATGTGGTAAACACCTGTTGTGTAGTTTTACATACATTGTTACGGATGCACTGATTTAATAACACAATAATGTAACACTGGCTGAGTAACAAAAATAGGAAGGCCACGCAAGGGTTAGCTACATAAATATACTGTAATATATTTGAAAACAAACAGCTTCCCGTGTCAGTAAATAAACCTTTTTTTTATTTTTTGTTCAAAGGAAATCCCCTTTAAATAGCGCGTGCGCAGCGGGCGGAGCCTGCGGAAGTCCTGACGGGAAGGTCTTTTTGTTTGGGCCGCTCAGACACTCGACACTTTGCTTCCATTCCTCGGCTTCACAACCGTTTTTTATCTGCATTAATTTCGGTGAGTACTCTCATTTTCCGGCTCCTTGCCTCGATTCCCACGCCATCCTCTTCTTACATGCACTTCTGTGGCCCGTTTGAAAGCGGAAAATTGTGTTTTCTTTTTTTTTTCTGCCTGGGAATGTTGCCATCATGGGCGCCGCCGGAGGGCGAATTTTAACTTAGCATTCGCTTCAATACTGAGCTGTTTGCCGCTCTGTCTTGTTGTTATTATGGATGGTTTTTTTCCCATGACAACTCGACAGGTGGTTGTGTTTTATGGCTGACTAAGTGCTGGTGAGGTCGATTTTCTTGCGTGCATGAACTGAGACTGAACGATAATTAAACGTGGTTAGCCTGCTAGCGGGCCCGGCTAACATGCTCGGCGCATGGCGAGGCCTCGAGTTAGCCTGTGCTAATCCACAATTAGCCAGCTGCTCAGAAAATCCCTTATAGTTCGCGAGCGGAAAGCTATTCCTGGAAAATATCCGGGGAAAACGCTTCGGTTGAGGTCACACCTGCCTGCTGTGATTGAATGACGAAGTGTCCAGCTGATACACCTGGTTATTTCCACCTTTGCGCGTCCACTTTTGTAGCCCCGCAGATTGTCTTTTGTCTGCTGAGTACTCTTCAGCTTTGTGTGAGTCAAAGCCCGGGAGGGGAGGGCAGGGCAGTCGTGCTGGATTTAATTTACTTTAAACTAAATCTGTATTATGTCAGGCTGTTTCTAATAGATTAAGGAGGCTTTGCTTGGAGTAAGATCATTTAAGGCAGGGCAGATAAAACTAAACTGCATGCTCGCGCTTAGCGGAAGCATTTAGTGGTTAACTACACTGCCATTTAAAACTGACAAATGATGCTTGTCACTTAGTTATATACTTTATAACCACCTCATGTGTTTATGAAGACGGTGGTTACATATATGCAATATAGTTGGTGTAATCTTAAGGCAGGTGAGCGGCTCAGTAACAGCAACAATAAGTTGGATTCTTTGACATCAATCAAGCTGATGATGTGGACCCTGAGCCTGGATATGAGTTTGGGATTCAGGAGGGAAACAAAGCCATCACTGCGAAGGAAAAGGGTGTGATGGGTTTAAATACTCAAACACGTATACAGTCTTTGGCAGTAGAGGTGAGGCATTAGAAATGAAAGCAAGTGTCCATAAATATTGGCCCCTTGACTGCTATCTGTTTTTAAAAAAATAAAAAAAAAAAGCATTTACTGCCCTGTTTTGTCAGCTGACAGGACTAAATGTTGAGTTGATGTCTTTGGCTAAGTTGCCCTCTTTTTCTCCTTTTTAATCGACTTAGAATTTGACTCGTTCCTACACAGTGATGGAACACATTTGAAGTGCTACAGTTTCTCTCTGGGATGTACAAATGCTACAGGTGATAAGAAATTTACCTGGGACAGGTGCCACTGGCTGAAATATCCCAGAAAATGTTTTTTGTTTTTTGTCTGTGGCACAATTAAAGTAATCAACTGTCTATTATTCATAGTTACTGTTATCAGCGCGTTACCTTTTCCACACAGATCCATCAGTTAATGGAACAATGTGGTTACTTTTATCAATATCTGCAAATAAGAATCGGTTAACCAGCATGATTTGTGACCTTTATGGTTTTTTAAAGAACTCAGACTTAATAAAAAAAAATAAATTAAGTAACTTAAAATAAAGAAACTGTTGCTTCACTAATAGTTATTTGCTGAGTGTACACTTTTTTTGTTTTGACTGCTGCAGGGAGGGAACATTTTGTCCTGTGATAACGCTGTGGTTACTTTAACAATGAAGCTCATCAGAGGCAAAGAGTTATGGTCTTCTCATTGTTTGTTCCTTTTAAGGTTTTTTACCCCCTGCTGAAATAAAAAGGGGAAATGTTTTAGTTAAAAACTAATAAAATGCATACAGAAAATACCTTTTTTGTTTGTTTTTGTTTTACTCAAGGTTAACTCCATGAGCCTTGGTTTTCCTCTGTGACTTGCAGCATCCTTCAAAAATTCATGTGATTTTTGAAATTTGGCTCCTCTCTTTAAAATGACAGAAATGAATAAAAGCTTGACTGAAACTGGACGGGGTTTAAGTTGAAACTAAACTGAAAGGAGTAAGCTCACTCTGGAAACTACTAGAGAGTAAGCTAGATTCAAAACACAAACTGAAACTAAATGCTTACAATTAAAAACTGGTTTAAACACAGATCATTGTCACCAGCTTTTAAACAACCAGCAAACTCTAAAGTCGTTCTGCACAGGCGATTGTTACAGCACATGCAGATATCCTGGGCTACGCCAAGACGCCGGCAGGAGAAAACATAATTATGGGGACAGTTGACGATTTTCCTGTGCGGCTAAACATTAAGGCCACGTCCACACTAGTCGGGATAATTTTGTTTTCGTCAGGAAACGCTCCGCGTCCACACTATTGTTTGCGCGTCCACATTAAAACGGTGCAAAACACTTACCTTCCAGTACCGCGCAAAACGTAAGACTATTCGACCTGCGTAATTTCCATCTGTTGTTTATTTACTTTCAGTCTCTTTTAAACGTAATGGCGAGAAAAAGCACAGAATTTTTGAAATGGAATGATAATGAGGTGGAGTTGTTGCTCCGAGTCACAAATGAGTGCATATTAATCTTCAATATAGCCACTTAAAAACTTTGAGCAAACAAAACAACTGCTGTACGATGCCGTCTGACCATCTTGGTTAAAGTGGTCACATGACTGCATCATATGACTAACATGCGTCATTGTTTTTAAATGTCTCCGGTTTGGCCGTCCACACTGCGCTCAAATGCTCAGTTTCCAAATGTATGCGTTTTGAATTTTCCCTGACCAGAAACTCGGTCTCGGTGTGGACGGGAGGCCAAAACGAAGACAAAATGATGCGTTTTTAAACAGAAACGCATTAGTTTCTGTTTAACCCAGCTTAACTCTGTGTTCTCGTCTCTTTCAGGGTGTCTTTTATGAATAATCAAAAGCAGCAAAAGCCAACGCTAACAGGCCAGCGTTTCAAAACGAGGAAAAGAGGTGAGTGCCAATTCCTGGATCACAGATCTCCAGCCCCGCTGTTCCACACCGTTTTCTGAATCAACGTTTGTGTGTTGTCTTCTCGCAGATGAAAAGGAGAGATTTGACCCTACTCAGTTTCAAGAAAGTATCGTACAAGGCTTGAATCAAACTGGCACTGATTTGGAAGCGGTCGCGAAGTTCCTCGATGCCTCTGGCGCCAAGCTTGACTACCGCCGGTATGCAGAGACACTCTTTGACATCCTGGTGGCCGGCGGGATGCTGGGTGAGTTGCGGACATGTTTTGTTGTCACTTGTGTGCAGAAATGCGTGCGATGCCTGTGCATATTTACCTTTTTATGTGTGTCTGCAGCCCCAGGAGGGACTCTCTCTGATGACATGACCCGCACAGAGTACTGCCTCTTCACGGCACAAGAAGACCTGGAGACAATGCAAGCATACGCTCAGGTCGGTCCGTGTTAATGAGCGCGTTTTAAAAACAAAGCGGAGGTGATGCTCACAGGCTGTTTCTCTTCCTTCATTCGTGAACAGGTTTTTAACAAGCTGATCAGGCGTTACAAGTACCTGGAGAAGGGTTTCGAAGAGGAGATCAAGAAGGTGAGCGAAAACTAGATACTGATAAGGGGATAAATTCAAACTAGGCTCAGCTGGTTGGACCAGTTTGAGGCAGAGGTTGTCAGCTGTTGATTACAGTTCCCTTTGTTATCTTGAAAAACATTTTTTTCCAAAGTAAGGCAGTGTGCAGAGGAAATGAAGAACATAATGTACTGTAATGTGGTTTCTTCTATCGGCGCCGGCAGCCATGATCTTTTAAACTGCAGCTTCACCAGCAGATCGTTGCTTTAAGCAGTCGGGGTGTTTTTGTCTGCCAGTTTATGGGGGTTGGGCCTCGAGTATACTTCGTCTGCTCGGGTATGAGTGGCATCCACAGGCCTGAATTTACGTCGCAGCGCGCCACTTCAAAGAGCTGAAACTGGAGTGACTGCTTGGCTCTCGGGTCTCCAGCTGTCGGTGTAATCAAGGACTTTGTGTCGGTGGATCGTTACGTAGTGCTTATTTTATACTTGTAAGCACATACTAGGAAGCGTAGGATAGGTGTGTGACACCATACACTGAGTGTAAGTCCTGCTGTAGAAAACTGGTGCCATAAGCTCAAAAGAAGGATGGAGCTGGAGTCCACTGATGGGATAAGAAATGAATTTCTACATGGTGTGCATTTTTGTATTTTCTTTTCTGTTCTTTCACACCACTGTGTGCTTTTCAGTGATCCCAGGCATGTTGCCACAGCAGCCTTGATGACGGTTGGTTGATACAAGAGTGATCGCTGTGGACGAGACATTTTATTGAACTTGTTGTTCCTTTTTACCGTGTATTTTTTGTTTGTTGTTGCTTTTTTGACTGACACTTGGCTGCTATGTTGTGCCTGGGAATACAGTAATGACACTGACATCAATGACAAGCACCAAGTTGCTGCTTTCAAAAAACATTGGATTTTTCTTTCTTTCCTTACAGCAGTGGTTTTAAAAAGAAAAAAAGTATTGCAAAACTTCATCACATGTGACAGGTTGACAGTTGGAGTAAATGAAGTGTTTCAAACTTCATCCGGCGAAGGGGAGTGGCTTGTTCTGTGGCCGTTCTGACACGTTACATTAGTTTTTTGCTGATACAAACATTTTAAAACTCCTCGAGCTTTCAAAGAAGCTTAAAATGCAAACCTTCTCTCACCCTGACTGAAGCTGGTCTTACTTTCATGCTAGTCAGCTGAAATGTATCTGGGTTAAGGTGTGAGTACCCTGGATTTGATTTGCATAAAAGGTTATTCTCAACAAGTCATACAGCTGAGAGTCTGAAGAAAAAAAAATGTGGAGGGGAATTTTAACATCTGCAGGGATGTAAACATGCCCACAGTTTTGATTTTCAAGCTTAAACGTGCATTAAACTCGTCTGCTTTCTCCTTGTAGTTGCTGCTGTTTCTTAAGGGGTTTACTGAGTCTGAGCGCAACAAACTCGCCATGCTGACCGGCATCCTGCTGGCCAACGGCAGCATATCAGCCTCCATCCTGAGCAGTCTCTTCAACGAGAATCTCGTCAAAGAAGGTGAGGATAAAGTTCTCGTTAAGTCTGGGTTTCCAGCAGAGATGCGTGACTCAAACAGAGCTGGTCGGGTATCGGTGGCGGCAGCAGTTTGACGTTAAAAGGAGTTGTTGGTTCAGGTTTTGCTTCTGTTCATGTGTTGGAGGTTTTGTGTTCAGAAGAAGCTCTGACCTGTGTTGTCGTCTCTGTCCAGGCGTCTCTGCAGCCTTCGCGGTCAAACTGTTCAAGTCATGGATCAACGAGAAGGACATCAACTCTGTTGCTGGCAGTCTCCGCAAAGTTGGCATGGACAACAGGCTGATGGTAAGAAGAAACACAAAATCAGGAGCCACGTGTCGACCCGTTCCTGCCGCCGATGTCTAACGCGTGTTTGTCCTTCTCGTCTTCAGGAACTCTTTCCAGCCAACAAACGGAGCTGCGAGCATTTTTCAAAGTACTTCACCGATGCTGGGCTGAAGGAACTGTCTGACTTCGCCCGCAACCAGCAATCCATCGGCGCCCGCAAGGAGCTGCAGAAAGAGCTCCAGGAGCAGATGTCCCGAGGTGAACCTCTGAAGGAGGTGAGGCCGTAGGGTGGTTTTATTAGATGGCGAATCTGTCATAAATTATATAAACTGAGCTCTGAGCAGCAGGGTTTTAACACTTCCTGTTTCCGACTGAAAAGAAAAGAAGCGGATGCGTGCTTCATTAGTGACTGACGTGTATGTGATTAACCTCGCCGCTTGCCCTCCTTCAGATTATCTCCTTCACCAGGGAGGAAATGAAAAAGGCCAACCTCTCTGAGCAGGCCATGATCAGCATCATTTGGACCAGTGTGATGAGCTCCGTGGAATGGAACAAGAAGGAAGAGCTCGTGACCGAACAAGCCATCAAACACTTGAAGGTACGCAGCAGGGCCGAGGTTAAACGGCTTAAAGGGATTAATTAATGAACCAGTGCAGGAAACACGACGGACTGAAGGCTCAAGGCTTATCCCTCAAACACAGCTAGGTCTTACTTCAAAATAAAAGCCTTGAAATTGGTGAATAGAACTGGATTTTCAAAATCAAAGCAGCTGGTTACTGATTAGAAATCCACAATGCCATAAACCATTGTGGGTTCCACTCAATATAAAGGGCGTTCCTGAGCTCAGTCCTGTAGGTGTAGAAGGTGAAAAGCAGCTTCTTGGGTTTTTTTTAATATATATATATGCAGTGACCAATCAGAATCCACTGAGACATCTACGTGGCTGCAGGAAACACCTACTCATGTACCACAGTATTGCTGCCTGCAACTTAAATTCAGCTTTACTTGGTCTAATTGATTGGCTTCTTTCCCCACAGCAATACAGCCCTCTGCTGAAAGCCTTCACCTCCCAGGGTCTGTCTGAGCTCAGCCTGCTGCTGAAGATCCAGGAGTACTGCTACGACAACATCCACTTCATGAAGGCCTTTCAGAAGATCGTGGTGCTCCTCTATAAAGGTCAGTACCACAGCAGGAGGAAAATGCTTTGCTCGGACAGCTTGTCTCGTCGTCTGTTAGGTTCCGTGACCTTAAAAAGCTGTTTCTTTAATGCTTGGTGTCATTTTTTTTTATTTTTTTTTTTTTTTTTTTAACTAAACACCTAAGTCTAATTTTGTGTTGATTATTGCAACTGATTGGCGTCTCAGGTTTCCCCTCTAACTCCAGAATATTTTTTTAATTTATTTTTAAATAGAGAAACTCACCAAGCATCAGTAAAGTTTTATTTCTTTGAATTTTTACTGAGGCGTGTTTCCGGCTCTCGTGGTGGAAGTTGTCATGTGTCCGGCCTCCTTACGCTCCCGTTCTCTCTTTCAGCCGATGTGTTGAGTGAAGAGGCCATACTGAAGTGGTACACTGAAGCCCACCTTGCCAAGGGGAAGAGCGTTTTCCTCGAGCAGATGAAAAAATTTGTGGAGTGGCTGAAGAACGCAGAGGAAGGTAAAGATGGAGAAATTATCTGCACTTCCTGGGTGTTTTGGGTTTTGAGAACCTGTATTTAGAGCCATATGCTCAAACCCTGAAACGCCAATCAAAGGAGCTCTGCATTGAACATGCACCGTCACCTGCTGTATGTCGCGTGCGTTGTACAACAGAGCCATATATAGGCCTCAACCTGAGTGTATTTATGACAGTGAAGGTGTTCATACCACATATGAAGTTGATAAAGCTTCATTTTAGCTTGTTAGATGATTTAATCACAGGTAAAATAAGTACTGCTTGATATTTAAAGATTCGGTCACATGACTACTACCCACATAATTGATGCTGGCACCGCTGGTCGCTGGCTGAAGCACCACAGTGCAAAATACCTCTATAAACAGCCCTAGAGACCGGTAAGTGGCAATCTTGCAAACGGCGTTAACCAAGGAGAAATTTGTATTTCCACACAGGCTGTTCCCCGGAGGAATTGATCACAAACAGGGCTCGAGCCAAAAACCACAGTGGGATAGCTTTGGTTACTGGCACATAGGGATTGGACGAATGTATCAACTAGCCTGTCGTCGATTGTTTTTACAAGGGTGATTCATTTTTTTATTTGCCCATGAGTAAGCTTGCTAATAATGATGGAGCTAATGTAAACATTCAACAGGGACAAAATAATTTATCGCATTGTTTTAACAGCACCTCTTTCATCTGCGAACAAACGCACCCTCAGAGTGCGCCCAAATGCAGCGATTCAATTACTCAAACTCTTAACAGAAAGGAAGGCGGCAGCCTCAGGAAAAAACATTCGGATGGTGGACACATGCACGCCAATTAGTTCATCCATGTTTGGACTTCTTCTGCGTTGTAAACACGCAAATCAGTCTATGCATCATTACATTGCGCCGCCCATCAAAACGTCTGAGCATGTGCGAATATATCGCCCATCGTCGATTATTGGACTCGTCGGTTGGAATAATTTCTACGCATCACCCAACCCAATCTGTAACCGACCAAAGCAATCAAGAGGTTTCCATCCAGCCGCCTCTGTGTTACTGATTTTACTCAGCAGTAACCAACCGGTCAGAACACGCGTTTCTCTAGGGACCGATGTTTGCCAGGGGTCGAGCAGTCTCTAAGCCTGCGAGATGAGCTTATTGTCCTGGTGTGTTTACTGGAGCAAAGGGTGACGGCAGGTTGTTTGGTTTTTAGCACAGTTTTGTCCTGAGTCACATGCACAGGGCGCTGGAGGCAACCAGGTAGTTTGGGAAGGTCCGTCTTTGACTGAGTTTACAGTCCCCTGAGTCATGAGAAAAAGGACATCTTCAAATCATTTTATTCATTCACAAAATGTTATAAAGCGATCCACATCTTGACTGACTCGTGCTCTTACGTTTTCTCTCGACAGAGTCGGAATCTGAGGAAGAGGAGGCGGACTGAAACCTCAATCGCCAGATGAGCTTCGTTTTTCTTTTGTTTTTCTTTTAAAAAGTAGGAGCAGAAGCAGTAGAATGTCTTTTCCCTTTTTCCTCCTCCTACATCATGTTACAGTTTATTTATCCACAAATGCAAACAAGCCTCCACCAATACCAAACGTTTAAAGTTTGTCCAAATAAAACGGGTCGTTAACTCGCAGTACGGAGTGCAGTGGGAACAGAAAACGACAAATTCTCCTCTTCTTTTCTCTTTAGGTCATTCTGCCTTCTGTTATTTGAATTATGAAAATGTTTGATTTTTGGTGGCCGCTGCTGATAAATCTGAGGTTCCTCTTCATGCGACTACAGCAAAGTCTTTTCGCTTCTCACCCCTCTTTAGTTTTGTTTTTGTTTTTTTTTTGTTCTTTTTAAAATTGACTCTGCTCATCGTTTGGCTCCTTTTTGGTCTTAAACTTCGCCTTCTTGACTTTTGGGTAAACCTGTACTGCCTGTCGAGGTCGCTCCGGTCAGTTTGTCAGAAGACACGCCCCCCCCTGTAAAATGCCTCGCCAGCTAACGATTATTATTGGTTTCTACTTTCTTTAATCTGATAAGCCGATTTGACTTTTTTATGAAATAAAGATTATTGAAACTGTTCTTCCTGTGATTTGGTGTTATTTTCAGCTCCAAACAGTGAACCCTGGCAAGTTGCTAGGGACAATTGTGACCACCTAGCGAATGAAAACACAAATTTTGAGTCAAGTTTAAAACATTTCGCATTTTAAGAGTTGCTGACCAGTCTGTCGACAAGTCTGAGGCTTGTGCAAAGAATGTCTAACCCGAAGGAGTGAAATTCCTGTTTCAGTGTAAAAGTTTGGCCGTGTCCCTGTTTAGATCTTGAAAGAAACCTAGTGTCAAAATGCACCAACATTATTAAAGGGAAAGGGACATACCGAGGAAAACTAGATCAGTACTGACAAAACATGATCATTCAACAGTCTTCAACTGTCATTTGTGTTCTGATCTCTGATACTGATGGGTGGACTACAGAAAATGCAGACAGACCAAACCCAGTCCTCAAAGGAATAATACGGTCCTGTCTATTTAAACTTGTAATTTGGTTTCTTTTTACCTTGATGGTGAACTAAATCAATTTCAAATCATTTTTTGTTGAATAGAAAAAAGATGCAAATTTAACAAATGCATTAAACTCGTGATATAGGTTTTTAATGATCTATTATACTAAAATATGGAGAGCAAAATACATTTTCCACTAGATTTGGTGAAAAACATGCACACTCTTGGATGCATTTAAATGACGACAACACTGATTCAAATGTGGTAAAGCTTGTAAGTTTTGCAGCAGTTTCAGTATTACAGTATCATCTGCATACATATAGGCTCAGAGCAAACAGATGGAAACTCATTAATATACAAAGAAAACAAGAGGACCTAGGTTTGACCCTTGAAGAACACTGTATGTATGTATTTTAGCAAACTGTAAATGGTTTCTGAGCTTAAATAACTTCAGATGAAAAATTACAATTATCCAATTTGGAGAACAATATACAGTGACAACAGTTTTAAATGCTTTGCGAAGATCGGGAAACACGGATCCAAAACACTGATATGGATTTCACCTTTTCTGTAAAAATGATGAAAGAGTGGAATGATTGGCTTGAAGACTCAATTGCATTGGGTCTTAATGTACAATCGTTGTTTAAATAAGTGAAACTGATCAGCTATCAGTTTTTAAGCTACTGAGACAATTAGCAGAATGCGTCAAGACCTTGAGGATCATCACCTGCGTACTTTGGTTTCCAAATACTTAGGACCAATCCCTTCGAGATCAACAAAAATGACAAAGTTACATTTACAAATGTCTTTCAGACTTTTCACTATTACCGTGTCCATAACAAAAACATCGCTGAGCAACGATGACTACTTAGCTAATAAATTAGTAATTAAAAGATTCAGTCACTTTTACCATGTATGTATTATGTATTCATTTTCCATTTATCTTAATATCATAACATTTTTATATTGACAATATCTCTCTGTCATCTTATTTTACTCATCCTGGGTAAACTTTTATTTACCCTCTGCTTTAATTAAAGTAATAAGGAAATCTGCCTTTCGTAGTTCCCTAGTAACCTCCTGAGAAGTGCAATTTCAACAGCATGTGTCATTGTTCCTACATGATAAATGCATAAAACCACAGAAAGTTCAGTGCCCAGACTGTCCTATAATTATATATTTTTGCTATTTGATAATTTTCTTTTTTTACTGAAATTTTTTATATTAAAAAGGAACTTTTGTAATTGTTTACCTACTTTAATGTAGTACAAATGGCTATGAGGGGGAGGTGCCTATTAGCAGGAAAAGTTGTAAAACTTGCAGTTAAATGTCCAAAAGTTTATACCTTCCTTCATATTCTCCAAAGCTGTCCAGTGTGCTGGATTGGAGTCCTTGTCAAGTTAGTTCTCTTGCCCCCATTTCCTCCACATTTGCCTTTATTTTTTGGCATCAATATGAATTGTGCTCTTATGTCTGTGAAGGTTCTCAGTCATCCAGGTCATCGTAGTCTAAGGAGCTTGGAAAAGGAAAAGCATCTGGACTTCTTTATGTTGCTTGAAAATGTTTCACCTCTCATTCGAGAAGCTTCTTCAGTTCTAGGGTCAAATGGTGGAGAGTCCTACATTTAAGCCCAGTGGGAGTGTCCCCAAGAGGGACAATGGACCCCCTAATGATCCTCTACCTAATCACACAAACCAAGGTTTGAAAACGGGTGTAGGTCACAATCAGCCAAGGTTTGGGGTGAGCTCATTGTGAAACCTGGCCCCACCCTATCATGTGATTTCCTGAGGTCAAATGGCCCAGAATGTGAATGGGTGTTAAGGCATCTGGGAAGGGATCTCAGAACTGGATTATAGATGGCAGACAGTTGGTATTGTAAACCACCGCCTCTGTTCAAAGATGGCCGTTCACAGTGGACATAGATGCTTCTTTCACTCCTCTTTCAAACTATCTGTCTTCTCTGTCCAAAATGTGAATGTTGGCATCCTCGAAAGAGTGACCTTTGTCCTTTAGATGCAGATGGACCCCAGAGTCTTGTCCCGTGGCTCTTCCATGTTGTGCCATGCGTTTATGAAGTGGCTGTTTGGTCACTTCACTGTAGAGGTGTGAGCATTCCTCGCTACACTGTACAGCATACACCACGTTGTCCAGTTTGTGTTTAGGAGTTTTTGGGATGAACCAGTTTTTGTCTGAGTGTGTTGCTGTGTCTGAAGTACACTGTGATGTTGTGCTTGGAGAAGACTCTCCTGAGTTGAATTGTGCTCTTAGTAACTCATCTGTTTAAATAAAGGTTGCATTGACTCACTAAACCATCTTGTGGTCCAAAGTGGTATTACATCAAAGTGCAGCCTAGCCCAAAATTTTACTTCTGTTGATATCTCTTTAACATAATACAAAGACGCTTTAGACATAAAGTCATATGAATTTTTTTTCTTTGCATTTGTTTTGATAGATTTATGTCACTGGGAAGTTACACAAAAAGTGCTTTTACAGAGTCTGCATATTACTAGCATGACATACAGTTTAAACCCCACAAATGAGAGACAGTTGAAGTTTTAAAATTATTGTTTTTATTTCTATAGTACAAAAATACATTTTTCTCTTCGAGCAGCTTCTCAGTATGTGCGATGTGCAAAGAACACAAGTTGTCAGGTATTCAAGTACTTCTTACTCATTGGATTTAGAGGTAGGCCTTCATATTTCCAAACACAGGTATGAGGTAGAATGCAACAGCTTCCAGTCATAGTTTAGTGCTGGAATAATAAATATCGAGGGATCCAGCTGATTGAGAAAGGATTACATACGCTCCAATTTAGAGCAAAAAGAAGCCTATCACACAGTGTTTTTACAGTGAGGAGGAAACTGTGCAACAATGCAAAAGTAAACATTTACGCAGAGAACTTTATCTTGAAATCAGGCCAAAAACACAACTTCTGACACAGATACTGTTACCAGGAAGTTTCCAACTGGACTGTCAAATGAGGAACACATTGCTTATTTCAGGAAACCGTTTTAATACGAAATGTCGTTCAGTATCTGAGTATATCCAGATTAACTGGAATTAACCTCCTGGTGTGGTGAAATCATGCAAAGCACGCTGAAAATAACTCAATTGATCCTTCACCGAGTTCCCATAGAATTAAACTAAACTCGTCTTTAACAGGATATTTTATCCCACAAAGGAAATACTTTCACCCTTAAATATGCCAGCAAAACAAACTGCAGTCTGACTTTAGTCCACATTCAGAATTCTTTTCAGTGCCACATGTAGAACCAAAAAAAAGCTTGGAAACACAAAGCTTCTAGCCCAAAGCCGGTATTACTGATGTCCGCTGGAGAAGCTACCAAATAACATTTGTAGCTGAAGTTTGAAGATGGTTTTCCCTCTGTGAATGTGGACTGCTTCTCAAAAGCCAAATGCAAACCGAGTGCCATCAGTGGGTCACCAGCACTGATGACAGCTTGTTGACGAAACACATTTGTCTTTCCCAACAAAAACTTTAAAAACCGATGGCTCAATCTTTTTATTGACTTATAGGGATGCACCAGTCCATGACACTTCAGATACAGGAAGTACACCTTCCCTCCTTTGCAAATTTTGAGTACCATTCCATCCATTCATCTCCAATTCAGGGTGGTAGGTGGGCTGGAGCCTAGGGATGCACCGATACCACTTTTTTGGAAAACAAGTACGAGGACGAGTACTTGCATTTCAGTACTCTCCGATACCAAGTACTTGCATTTCAGGACTCTCCGATACCGAGTACTTAATAAAAACATGATTTAAATTTACAGGTAACAGCTTTAGTCATATATGCGCTATAGCCTGGCTGGTGCGCGAGCCACGGAATTGTTTCGCATGTAATATGGCTCATTGCGGCGTGAAACTTTCGTCTATCCACTGGGAGGTTAGGCTAATTAGCGACACGGGGCTAACACTGCTTGTCCAAATATCCGTGATGAAACTAAACGCAGAGGAGGCTTGCAGTAGGCTGTGGATATGTTTTTTTCACGGAGTCATGTAGTTTAGGCAGCTCCGTGTCAGTCATGTAGCGGCGGCTTGGGACATCATATCTGGGCTCCAGAACATGGAGGAGATGCAGGAATCCCACATTTTCTACCTCCGAGAGTGGCTGGTCACTCAATGCAATGTACTCGATAATTGCCCGTGTTATTTTCACAGCACGTGGATTGTCTCTGGACATTTTCTCTCGTCTTGCAAGAGTTTGCTGCAGCGTGGGTTATGTTTGTTTAGAAGCGTGGGTAAACTCTTTGTACTCGTTGTCGTGTTGGGATTTTAGGTGCTTGATTAATTTACTTGTGTTAAATGCGCTACCTTTTGAGCCTCCTC